>RYFJ01004292.1:0-49463 GCA_003991445.1 Oryza meyeriana var. granulata | reverse complement strand
GGAGTAATCACCAGCAATCTCACGTGAGGATGAGCACTCGCATCAGCATGACTCAACTATGAAGTTCAGGGCTACTGTGACCATGGTCCCCAGTACCTCATGACAGAATAGGCACTCGGACAGAGGATGGCCAGCCTGTAATAGAGATATGAAGAACCGGCAACTTTGCTTGTCGTAAGAAGTATACATCCTGTCTGGAGTATATCTCTAAAGGAGATCCCTTGCTGTATCGGGCTGGACTCCTACCTTTAGTCCGGTCCCCCAGTATATAAGGGGAGGCAGCGCCCCCTGAGGCAAAAGCTCATAGAAGCAAACAACATCCTCAAAAGATTACATCACAACTGAACATAGGTATTATCTACATCGAGCTGGAACTAGTTAAAACCTCTTCGTGTTCTTCAATCCACTGATTTCATCCACAAGTAGCCCTTATATCATATTGCCGTGTAAAAAACATCGACAGTGGTACACGCCTCAGCACCATAGACCAGAAAGAAAGGGGATTCCCTGTTGCGACTAACCATGATTCTAGAGACCCAGAGAATAGATGGATTTTATACCCACCACCACGTATGTTTAGTCGATCGAATATCTTGTCTTGATGCCTTGTAAGACCATTGCCGTTGGCACGCTCAACCTGCCGATTGCCCCATGGTTGCACTGAAGCATAACATATCTTGATGCGAATTTCACAGAAATCTTGAAAGACGCCGCCTGGAACTAAAGTACGTGTCTGTTAGTGCGTTAGGAACCCCGAATCTATTAGTATATCATGGATGAAGTCCTTTGCCGTGCCGCTGTTATAGTATATAGATTTTGCATCAACCACTTGAATTTATCCACTGCACGGAACAATTGTGTGAACCCTTCCTGGCGCTTTCTTTGAAAGCCCGACCATGTCAAGTTCCATACTGCAAAGGGCCAAGAGATTGTTATGTGGACCATGCCCGGTACCTCACTACAAGCACAGGCACTCGATAGGGATGGCCAGATCATGAATTAAGATAAATAGCACCGCAGGCTGTACCTTGTACAATAAGGAAATATAGCCTAGTCGGATAGATTCTATCTCTAATAAGGAAATTCCCTTGGTCTATGACTGGCATCCTGACCATGTACCCCTGTCCCCTATATATTAAAGAGCAGCGCCTATGAGGCAACCCAGATCATCATCCAAACTTCCACTCAGAGGAATAACACCTCACTGACGTAGGGTATTACCTCACCTTGAGGGCCTGACAGTTAATTCCTCTTCTCGCAATCCACCGATTCCAGTCGCCGAGTACCCCATATATTATTCGTGCAAAGATCGAATTGGCGCGCCAGGTAGGGGACCGCGAGTTCTTCATCAACAAATCGAGATCCCATCAACGGAGTCAGGAGCAACAAGTTCTCCAACGAGACCACCATCATTCGAGCCTTATTCGTCGCGATTCAACTCAACTTTTTTGCTGAGCAATCCTATTCGCCAGCATCGAAAGAGCCAGCCGGCGTTGCGCGTCGCCAACGACGTCACTCTCTTTCGACATCTACTTACACAGTCCTCACGTCGCGGACTCGGCAACTTCTCCCTCGGCGTCCGATCCGCTAGGCCTTGAGCCAGCGCGTGTTAGGCAAAGGAGAGATCGTCAATCTCCCGTCGGATTCGGCGACGCTGTCATCCATACCCCCCGCCAGCAGACCGACCTCCACGATCATGCGGAACGTCATGAACCTTTCAATTGGATCTAGAGTCGGATCGTCTAACTCCGATAAATACTCGGTCCGAACACTAAGTCGGATGGTGGTTCGACATACTCGACTCCACTTGCAAGCTTTCTCCTCCCCGGAATCTCATGCTCAACCACCTTCCGAGTGCGCCGATGCAAGAGGACACAAGAGGAGCCAACACAAGCTCGCATGACGGGCTTCGCAAGCTGCGAGCCGCCCAGCAGATCTCGAACCAAGTCCGACCACGAGTTCTTGTCACGCCACACGAACGTCGGCCGCCGCAACTTGTGGACACGCTCCCAGTTTGGCGGCCTCAGGCCACACCAACCATCGCCAAGATCAAGGCGATGATACTGCTGCGCCTGCCAGCAGCAAGAACAGTCAGGCAACCTCACCCATACAGACCCGTCGAGACAGGTCTCCAGCCGTCATCTGCATCAGCACGACGACGGGCAGCCGGCGCCACCGCAGCTGAGAATTCCGCACAAACAAACATCGCAAATACCAAACTACGACAATCGCGGCACAAATACCGACCCCGACACGATCAAGACCCTCATTGGGTTAACAAACGCGATCTTCGCCACACTATAAATGCCCGGCGCCAAGAGCGCCGAAAGGATTGAACGCCGCCGACTGGAGACGAACACGAGCCTTCGGTTCCACTTACGAGCGCTACACCGCCCCAAAACCAAGCCCGAAGTCCTCACATAAATGAAGAATCCCAGCCTTACTCGGGAGGTTACAGGACGTCCGAGTGGCCTCGGCTTAAGTACCGGATTGAAGCGACGGCAAGACCAACCCAGAGTCCTGCTCACTTTACGTCTCCTAGCAGGTCAGCTGCTGGGGCGACGCAGAGCCATGGTAAACTACCTCCCAAGCCGTTATCGACTCGCCGAGGACATGGCTACAGGCCTCCAAGCGGTCGATGACTCCTGCGGGACAACTCAGGTGCGGTTCATCGCAAACTTCCAGGGACCTACGAGAGACCGCTCGGAGCACCTCTACCAACTGATCAAGAAAAGAAGAGTCCCTACGGGAATTCATCAAAGTTTTGCCGGAACGCAATCAAATCCCAAACATCAAAGACGAGTCGTCATCGCGCTTCCGCAAGGGAGTAAAAACGCCCCGCTCATCGCGAGTTCACTCGGAAGCCACCTTCCCACCGTCCGGACTCTCTTCGACATGCCAACAATACGCCGATCGCTGAAGCCGTCGCAACCTTCGACGAAGCAGAGCGCCGACAAAAAGAAACAGGGCAAAAGCCGACAACGAGCAGCCTCAAGAAACAAGCCTGGCAGCCGCAGCGGAAGCGGGACAACGAGGTGGCTACATGGACGCAGTCGGTACGGCTCCAGCGAACAACGCTACCAGAAAGTATAACGGCCTTGCCCTTCACCCAAGGCCGGCAGCAGCAAAGATGCACAGCTCAAGAAGTTGCCTCCGAGCAGGCTGCATCATCTCCGTCGCGACAAACGACAAGGCAAGCCAGACTCGGTCCGGCTGAGACTTCAGCCCCCAAGCCAACTAACACACTTCGGGGGCCCATTCGCGTTACGAATCAGCGCAAGAGAAGCTATCACGGGACATTAACCGGTCTCCACAACGGGGGGGAATGGGGCCCCAATACTTGCGCTGGTCGAGATGCTTCACCTTCAACCCCGGATCACCCAGATCGGGTTTATCCCACCGACGATACCCACTCTCCTGGAGCCGTCGTCAAAATATAGCTGAAGAACCTCATCGACGAGCAGTCGTTCAACATCCTGTCGCAGACTTTGGACGAGATGAGAAATCCTCGTTCAGACTACGCGAGCACCTCGCCCTTCCATGATTTAAAATCCCCGCTTCATCAACCTCACTCGGGCAGATAACCTTGCCGGTGACCTTCGGCACGCGGACAACTTCCCACGAACATCTCCTCGAGGTCCCGACTTCAACCGCGTATCACGCGATACATCGGACGACCGGCCTCCCATGTCATGGCGATTCCGCACTACACAACATGGTGCTGAAGATGCCCGGCCAGCAGGATCCTCTCCCTCCGCAGCGACGCTAGCAAGCCTCTACCTGCGACAAGGAAGCTGCGAGCGCTCAAAACACAAGAAGCGCAGTCGGCGCCGGAGACAGCATCGGCAACCGCTACATTTAAGTCGATCAAGATCCAGTTCCGGCGAAAAAGCACGAATCGGGAATTTCAGCGACTCTGACACGAAGAACATCCCCGACCCTTCCGACCCTCCAAGACTGCCTTAGTTCGGGACCGATCGACCCCAAATAGGAAGACGCGTTCGTCACCTTCCCCAATCCAAACAAAGAATCTTCCGTGGAACCGTCGCATGCCGGCTTACCACAAGGGATGTGATCGAGCACGCCTACAGTAAACACGCCAACCGGTCAAACAACCGGTGCGGCGTTCGCTCAGAACCGCAAGGACTATCCGGGAGGAAATCACCAGCTCCTCGCCCTCACCCCCACGCAAGTCTCACGCTGGCCAACCCAGTCCTGTCCGGAAGAAAAACTAAATGGCGCATGTGCTTCGACTACACCGACCTCAACAGCGTTGCCCCAGACCCAGTTGTCTTCCAGGATAGTCAGGTGGTGGACTCACGCGGGTGCGACCCTACTCAGTTTTTCTCGACTGTTATTCGGGATATCATCAATTAGCTTGAAGGAACAAGATGTTTTAAAACAGTCTTCATCACGCCGTTTGAGCCGTTATCTTATACACAATGCCGTTCGGTCTGAAAAACGCAGGCGCAACCTACCAAAGGGCTTTCACGTGTCTGCACCTCAGACGGGCGCAACTGAAGCTACGTCACATTGTGTGATCAAGTCAAATCCCGCAAGCTCATTGCGACTTGAAGAAACCTTCCAAAACCTCGAGATTCAACATGAAGTTAACCCGGACAGTGCACCTCGGTCGTCTGGGAAGGTTTATCGGCTTATCGTCTCGCACCGCGGCATCGAGGCTAACCGGAAGTCAACGCATCATGAACATGCGCCCCCGACCAACCTCAAAGACATCCAGAGCTAACAGCGGCATGCGCAACTCAGTCGGTTTAGTCTCCCGACTGGAGCGAACGGGCATGCCCCTTCTTCAAGCCTCTCAAAAAACGGACAACTTCATTGGACCCGAAGCCCAGCAGCCTTCGAAGACTGTCAAAAAAATCCTCACATCCCCCCTCAGCTTCCCCTCCCAGGAACCACTAATGCTTTAATCTGGCGGCAACAACACAGATAGTCAGCACGTGCTGGTAGTGGAGCGATGCGAACAGGGGATGCTTCAAAAATACAACGGCAATCTACTTTGTCAGCGAGGTCCTTGCCGACTCCAAAACAAGATACCCGCACGGTCCAGAAGCTGCTATACGGCCTACTCATCACAGTCCGGAAAAGGTGCCACACTGTTCAAGCACATCAATCACGGTTCACAGCTTTCCACTCGGATGCCTTCATATCCGAGGCCAACGCCGCCTAAATGGCACTCAGTTGATGCGTTTGACATACCTTTCAGCCACGGACGCTAGCAAATCTCAAGCTCTGCCGACTTCGTGGCCGAGTGGACAGAAGTTCAACTCCAACTACCAACAATAAAGCTGATACGGGACAATGTTACTCGACGGTTCCCTCCGGATCGCGTGCCGGGCTGATCATAACTGACGTCCCCCACTGGCGAAAAGTTGAAATACGTACTACAAATTCCACTTCCCGGCTTCCACAACGTCGCGGAATACGAGGCTCTTTCACGGGCTCCGCATCGCCATATCTCGCATACGTCGACTGGTTTGTGCGCGGAGACTCCCAACTCGTGTTCAACCATCATGAAAGACTGACCTGTACTCGACGACACAATGCGCATAGTCAGGATCGCAGTTGGAAAACAAGTCGCCGGCTGGAAATCACGACACGTCTTGCGTCAATACAACGACGCGGCCGATGAGTGGCCAAACATGGATCCAAGCGAGAAGCGTCCGATGAATCTTTGTTCGACACTTATGAGCCATCAGTCAAGAAGAAACCGCACAAGAGCAGTCGGGAGGCGAACCACCCGACACCGCGAATGCGCACATATGTCAAGACGGAAGGGGTCTTTCTCAAATCCTCCTGACGATGAACTCCCAGAAGATCGCCAATCCAAGCCGAGCAAATCAAGCGGTCGAAGCAAAAACTTCCTGCTGCGGAAAGACCTTAACCGAAGGAAGCGATCGGTGTCCTCATGCGATGTGTCACCACCGAGAAGCAAGCAAATCCTGGATTCAATCCACTCGGGCTTTGTCAACCACGCTGCAGCCAGACGTTAGTCGAAAAGCTTACCGAGGATCTTCTGCCCACCGCAGTCACAGACGCCAGAAGAATCGTCGCAAGTCGAGGTTGCCAGTTCTTCCGCCAAGACAGCAAATCTTCCCGCTCAGGAACTTCAAACTATCCTTCTCTTGCCATTCGCCAGTATGCGGCTCGACATGCGGCGCCATTCAAGAAGCCAACGCAAGGCGAAAGTAGCGGTAAGAAGACGAGCGTAAGAGAGATCATCGAGGACCGGAGCAGGGTTCACACATTTTATCGCGCAGGATAATCACCAAAGTGGATTGAGGCGAAACCTGTCCAACAACTCACAGCGGCACGAGCAAAGACTTTCATCTTGAGTTACTATACCGGTTTGGGGTCCCTAACCGCATCATAACCGACAACGGCACTAGTTCGCGGCAGCCTATTCCAAATTCTGCACACTCGGCATCAAGATCTGTACGCGTCGTGGCACACCCACGGAAGCAACGGCAGTTGAGCGAGCCAACGCATATCTTACAACATCAAGCCAGAATACCGACCGACTACAACATATGCGGTCGATGGTTACAAGAACTACCATCCTTCTCTTCTCTCAGACCACGGTAGCGGCAACAGGGCAATCCCCTTCTTCCTGGTCTACGGTACTGAGCCATCGCTTACGACTGAGATACAGTTCGGCTCTCGCGTCAGGCTACTCCGAAGACGTTCCAACAGCACCCGACTATCGAATTAGATTCAGCTTGAAGAAGCAAGAGACGCCGCAAACAACTCCAGTTCGCAAATATCTTCAAGCGCCGCGTCGCGACCAAATCGCCAATGTCCGTGCCCGCTTCTTGGTCTGATCTGTTTCTAAGGAAAGATAACAAACCACCAAGGACAAGCATAACTATCCCCTTGGAAGGCCGTTTCATTATAGCGATGCTCACGCGGCCAGGCCCTACCGATGAAGACCAAAACGCCTCATCACCAACTCATGGATATAGAACAGCTTACGTCACTTCTAACTGATTTTACTTTTTCCATGTCTGTTACAGTTTTGCCTACTCACTACGCCGCTTTGCCAACTCCTCGTACGTCCACTCGCCTGGGCTGCTGTATATATGTTGTTCTGTCAATAACTACAAAGTATCTCACCTCGGTTATGAACCTTGCCACGACTTGATGCGTTTCGCCCGGTAAGCATCTTCCTACTGAACGATTTTATCAATTCTTACAACTACACTCGGTGCATGCTACATTCGGGTAAGCAATGACATCCGAATAATAAGTTTGCGGCACGACACATATATTCACACATGATCGTATATGAAAGCTATGTATACACCGACTACAAAAATATATTCCTTTACAGACCAGTCCTCGGGTAATCCGCTTCAGCAGTCGGCTCGCCTGTGAGATCACCTCCAGCGTTCCTCTGGGCGTCGTCTCCTCGGAAATCCCTTCCCCATGGCCTCAATGTCCGCCCTCGGTGTAGATGGACTTGTCATGCAGGGTCTGGGCCACGCCGCGGCAACCCGCTCTCGGTACTTTCAGGCATCGCGCATCCCGAGACGCTCCATTATTGAAATTCTGTACAGCTGGTCCCCACTGAGCGGATCCACAGGGTCAAGAGCCCCTTCACGGACCCGACGAGGGCCTCCCGTGACTCCCGATTGACCTATCTCTCCGTGTAGAACCGTACTGGGCCTGGACGTTGGCTCTCATGCTGCCCAGATCGGCCGGCAAGTATGCTCGTCAGGATCGGCTACACGCGGATGAATGATGTATTGGCTGAGATCACAGTCGGGTTGAGGACTTACTTTCGTAGTCGCCTCCCACCGGCCACGGTCTTCTCCAGTTCGGCCTTCTCCTTACCGAGGCTCGACGACGGCCTTCTCAACTCGGACTTCTCGCCGGTCAAGCTCGGTATTGCTTTTGTCAGGTCCGGCCTGACTCTTTTCAAGCTCGGCCTTGGCTTCTTCGCCTCCTTCAGCTGCGACTCCTCTCTGCTTCGAGGTCTGCACCACAGATTAGCCCAAGAGCTCAAATCGCGCAGTCATGACACCACCAAGCAGTCGGATCGACGTAACTGGATGATTACACCAACGGTCCAGTCGGGGAGATATGCTCGAGGATTTTACCTCTGACCCTTCTCGGCTAAGGCCCATGTCTCAGCCCTAGCTGATCAGCGCCGCTCTTCAGCCAGCCTCCCACTCGTGTGACGCGCCTCCATCTCGGCCTTCAATGCCCGGAGCTGTTGTAATTCCGCGAGATGGGGAAGCCATCTCGACTAGGATCTCTGTCATCGCCTTCATTGCGGTCGACGCTTCTCTCAGGACAAGAAACAAACCGACGACAGAGTCAAACATCAAGACAAGAAGATTGCTGGAGCTTCACTACAAAATCATACCGCGACCCCTTGACCATTGATGGTGGCACGAAGCAGGCTCTCGCGCTCTCTCCTTGCGCGATTTCATCAATCTGAAGCTCTTCATATGGTGCCGTCGCGAGTGTCCACGAGAAGGTCCGGGGGCATCAGCGTGGGGGAGCTTCGATCCGAGGCAAATGTGGATCTCCGGCGGCGGCCCCAACGGCGACGATGGCGGTGTCGAAACCATGACGGTGACGGGGTCCCGGCCTCGGCATCGCCTTCCCTACAACATTGGACCGGATCGGGGATCCGTCCCCTATGCTTCCGCGACGTATGGTGCCTCGGGGGGCCGGGGCCTCAGCTTCAACAGCCACCTCCCGGTCGACTGGCGGTAGCGGCCCTGTAGTCGGACCACCTCGTTCAGCAACCGGGCTGGCCACCGCACAGAGGTGTGCTCGTGCTGCTGACTCGGCTGGGTGGATTCATCAAGCGGGCAGAAGGGCCGACCTTTTTGAGGTCGATATCGGCCCGCTTCCTGCGCAACGAAGCAAGACATCAAGACTGTATTTCAACATACGACGACTACAGAATGTGGAGTAGCGCACTCTTGGAAAACTTCAGCTTCCTGCTAGCGTACCCGTCCCCGGCGAAGCGCTGGCATCGCGCTCACCCCGGACGGTGTCGCCGACGCAGAGGCATATCGGCTGAGTCGCCTCGACTCTGGTACGGTTGGATCGGGTTCCTTCGCCCCAATCGGCCTCCGCTCTGGTTGGCCCCTTGGCGGCGCTGTTGCTGGCATGACAACGTCGAGCCCAAGCCAGCTGCTCTCAGCCTGGGACTCACGCGTAGGCGTTGTGGCAGCGGTGTCCTTTATCTCAAGCTACCGCTCACGGCACGCGCTGCATGGCCCCCTCGCCCCGTATAAAATGCTTTTTCCCCGCTCTCTGTGGAGTCGGGTTGGGCATCAGAGAGAGGGCCTTGGCCTCTCTTCGACGACCGCGGAGACAATGGCGGAATCTCATCAAATTCCTCATGCCACTACAAGCAAGTCGACAAGATACCATCACGCAAGGTTGAACAATCATCGTTCCACAGGCGTTACCACAGAAGAAGTACAAGGTTACCTTGGTCCGCGGCCGGATGAAGCTATAGGCAGCAACTCGGCGGTTATCATCTTCGTGGCAACGACCCCTTCTGAGAATTAGCCAAACAAGGTATCGGTTACTGCCCCTTGTCCGCTGTCTCGCTGCTCATCCGGTCGGGATCGTGCTTACTCTGAAGGCCTAGCCGAAGCACTTCTCAGCTTCAGCGCTGGACGCGCCTCGTCAGGAAACGACGAGCACCCAGGGCCCGTCAAGCCGCCCTCTTGAGGTCATCTATCTTCGTTAGCAATATTGTGTGCCTGGCCCAGTTCTTCAAAGTTGCTCCGAAGACCAGCTTGGCAACACCACGCGGCATTACCAGTAAACGGGGGCAAGGAAGGAGCTAGATTGGCGCAGTAAAACCACTCTTGTGCCAGCCCTTCAGAGAAGATTTCAAGGGCAAATCGATATATGTTTTCTTCCCATCACTCCTTAGTTGAAGACCAGCCCCCCCAATCACACTGATATTACTCTTGGAAGGCTGGGGCTTGACATGGAACAAGTGTCGGAAGGATGAAATGGGGCTCAACACCCAGAAAGCACTCGCAAAGGGTAACGAATATGGAGATCTGAAGGATCGATTGGATTTAAATGCACCAAACTCCAGCCCGTAGAAATCAAGGATGCGGCGGAAGAAATCAGACGACGGAAGACACAAGCCGATCAAAGAAAGAGGCGAAAAACTACCGTTTTCACCAGGCGGGGTTGGGGCTCGACTCATCCCTCGCCGACCGCCAACGGATCACTTCTTGGCTGGGCAACTTCAGCTCGCTCTCCAGCCGTCTCAGCTTCACCGAGCCGCAATCCGAGATCGGCCAAGAACTTCCCTGGCGCACCCGCAGGATTCGTCACCTTCGGCATGACTGGAGGCGTTGAGATTTGGGGAAAGCAAATCGGGGGCTTGGAATAGACGAAGAGATTGAAATCGCCCGAGTCCGGGTGGGGAACGGCTGCTGCTAACCCTAGCCGGCGGGAGGCGAAAGCTAGGCGCGAAGGGAAGATGAAGAGATTGGTTGCTTTGGGAAGACGATGGAATCTTTTTCTCTCTCCCCATCCTTTTATAGCCTAAACTGACTAGATGGACCAGGCCCACACAGTTGGTATTGGGCGACAAGATATGAGTTCCTACAGTAGCATGCTCCATGTGGCGCCCGCAGGCTGAGTTGAAATAATAGCGCTGGTGCTACCCACAGAATCGATGAGGTAAACAGATATGCTTCATGAGAGCCTTACTGCTAAACAAATATGTTTGGGTATCTGTCTTATCCACCAGGTCTCGAGATATATCCTTACAAGGATCACAAGCTGGTCTTCATTTAAATTGGGATGCAGGTATCTCTCTCGAGTACACCTAAACACGCGATGGATTTATTTTTCATAAAGTGGTACTCGGCCACATGCGTGGCTATCAGTTGCCATGAGCAACATTATTCCAGCGACATGACGCTGAAGAGTCTAACTCTCGAGTAGTGCACTGCTCGGAGAGACTATAAATTTATCATTCCCGCTGACATGATGCGGATGAGTCTAACTTCTGGGTGGGACGCCACTCGGGAAAGACTATAAACACTCCCTTTCCAGCTGACATGACGCTGAAGAGTCCCATATACGAGTAGTATCCTACTCGGCAAGACTATAAACACACATTCCGACTGACATGAAGTCGAAGAGTCCTATATACGAGTAGCCTCCTACTCGGCAGGACTATGAATTATATTCCGGTTGACATGATACCGAAGAGTCTCATATACCAGTAGTAATCTACTCGGGAAAGACTTTCAGGTTAAAGATCTTTGACTTTATGTTTAATTGTCTTCACAATTAAGCACAAAGTCGGGGGCTACACCTAATAGGTGCGCCTATTCGGCGCACACTATTCATATATTTACATGAAGCCCTTCATAGCCTCGCTGCCAGCTGACATGAAGCAGGACTCGGGAAGACTTACTCGGACAAAGAGTACTCGGGAGCATCGCACTCGGGTAACCTTCACCGTGGAGGAAGAGCACTCGGCGTCAGCTGTGACTCAACTATGAAGGTCTCAGGGGCTACTGTGGGAGCCATGGGCCCCGGGTACCTCACTACAAGCACATGGGCCACTCGGATAGAGGATGGGCCAGATCATGTAATTAGAGATAAGATAGCACCCGGCAGGCTGTACCTTGTACAATAAGGAAATATAGCCTTAGTCGGATAGGATTCTATCTCTAATAAGGAAATCCCTTGGTCGTATCCGACTGGGATCCTTACCATGTACCCCTGTCCCCTAGTATATAAAGGGAGGCAGGGCGCCCTATGAGGGCAACCCGAGATCATCGATCACAAATCCACCTCAGAGGAATAACACCTCAACTGGACGTAGGGTATTACCTCACCTTGAGGGCCTGAACCAGTATAATTCCCTCGTGTTCCTCTGCAATCCACCGAATTCCAGTTCGCCGAGTACCCCCATAGTATTATTGCCGGTGCAAAGCATCGACATATAGTTTGGAGTTCTTGGGCTAGGAGATTTGTTTGTCTGGCATAGAACTGGCAACCCTCGCATGTGCGAACTATGTCTTTTGCATCTGTTACTGCTGTTGGCTAGAAAAATCCCTGCCGGTAAGCCTTTCTGACTAATGTCCTGGATGCGGCGTGGTTGCCACATATGCCCGAGTGGATCGATTGCAGAATCTGCTTGCCCTCCTCAGTGGTGACGCAGCGCATGAGGACACTGGATTCACTTCTTCGGTATAGGTCTTCTCCGACTATTAGGAAAGTTTTGCTTTGACACTTGATTTGTTCGGCTTGATTGCGATCTTCTAGGAGTTCGACGTCCAGGAGGAATTTGAGAACAGGAGTCCGCCAATCTTGACATATATTCAGTACTTCGTTTGTTGCCGGGGTAGGTTCGCCTCCCGACTGCTCTGGCATTGGTTTCTTCTTGACTGACGGCTCCATGAGTTGCTCGACAAAGATCCCTGTCGGGACCACTTCTCGCTTGGATCCCATGTTTGCCAATTCGTCTGTAGCATCATTATATTGTCGTAGGACGTGTGTTATCTCCAGCCCGTCGAACTTATTTTCCAGCTTTCGGCCTCCTGACAGTACGCCGCCATGGTATCGTCGAGGCATGTCCAGTCTTTCATGACTTGGTTCACCACTAGTTGAGAGTCTCCTCGCACAACCAGTCGGCGGATGCTGAGTGATATAGCGATGCGGAGCCCGTGGATGAGTGCCTCGTACTTGGCGACGTTGTGGGAAGCCAGGAAGTGGATCTGGAGAACGTACTTGAGTTTTTCGCCGGTGGGGGACGCAGCCCCAGCGCCGCCGATCCGTAGAGAACCGTCGAAGTACATTGTCCAGTACTCTAGCTTCGCTGTTGATGTAGGCATCTGAACTTCTGTCCACTCAGCCACAAAGTCGGCTAGAGCTTGTGATTTGATTGCTGTCCGTGGCTGAAAGGTGATGTCGAACGCCATCAACTCGAGCGCCCATTTAGCGATTCGGCCGGTGTCCTCGTGATTGTGCAGGACGTCCCCAAGTGGGTATGATGTGACCACCGTGACTTGATGCGATTGGAAATAGTGCACCAACTTCTGGACAGTGATAAGTAGGCCATAAAGTAGCTTCTGGACCTGCGGATATCTCATCTTTGAGTCGGCTAGGACCTCACTGACAAAGTAGATTGGCCGTTGTATCTTCTGTATGTGACCTAGTTCAGATCACTCGACCACCAACGCCGTGCTGACTACCTGAGTGGTTGCCACCAGATACAACATTAATGGTTCTTGGGGCAGAGGTGACGCCAACACGGGTGGAGATGTGAGAAATTTCTTGAAGTCTTCGAAGGCTTGCTGGGCTTCGGGAGTCCATTGGAAATTGACTGCTTTCTTCAACAGCTTGAAAAAGGGCATGCCCCGTTCGCCTAGTCGGGAACTAAACCAGCTAAGTGCCGCCATGTAGCCTGTCAGCTTCTGGACGCCCTTCTCGTTAGTCGGGGGTGCCATGTTCATGATTGCATTGACTTTCTCCGGGTTGGCCTCGATGCCGCGATGCGATACGATGAAGCCGAGTAACTTGCCGGATGGCACATCGAAGGCGCACTTTTCCGGATTCAACTTCATCTTGAGTCTTCAAAGATTTTAGAAGGTTTCTTCCAGGTCAGCGATGAGGTCTTCTTTGGACTTGGTCTTGATCACCACATCATCAATGTAGGCCTCCACGTTGCGCCCGATCTGAGTGTGTAGACACCGCTGAATTGCTCGTTGATACGTTGCTCCAGCGTTTTTTTAGACCGAATGGCATGGTGATGTAGCTGTATGCGCCAAATGGCATGATAAAAGACATCTTGAGGCAGTCCTCCTCCTTCAGTCTGATTTGGTGGTATCCTGAGTAATAGTCGAGAAAGCTGAGAAGTTCGCACCCCGCAGTTGAATCCACCACCTGATCTATTCTCGGTAAATCAAACAGATCCTTGGGGTACGCTTTGTTGAGATCAGTGTAGTCGACGCACATGCGCCATTTACCTTTTTCTTTCGGACCAGAACTGGGTTTGCCAGCTAGTCCAGGTGGTAGACCTCTTTGATGAACCCGGCTGCGAGGAGCTTGGTGATCTCCTCCCGAATAGCATCTTTCCGGTCCTGTGCGAAGCGCCGTAGCCGTTGCTTGACTAGCTTGGCGTATGTCTTGACATTGAGGGCGTGCTCGATCACCTCCCTGGGTACGCCTGGCATGTCGGACGGTTTCCATGCAAAGATATCTTTGTTGGCTTGGAGGAAGGTGATGAGCACGTCTTCCTATTTGGGGTCGAGTCCGGTCCCGACTAGAGCAGTTTTGGAGGGGTCAGAAGGATCCAGGGGGGTCTTCTTCATGTTAGAGTTCGCTGAAATTCCCGACTTTGCTGCTTTTTTTGCCAGAACTTGGTCATCCTCTACTTCAGTTGTGATGGCTTGCTGTGGAGGCCATGGGCCCCGGGTACCTCACCACCAGCATATGGGCCACTCGGATAGAGGATGGGCCGAATCATGGAGTTGGAGATAAGATAGCACTCGGCGGATTTTGTCTTGTACGATAAGGAAAACATAGTCTTAGTCGGATAAGTTTCTATCTCTAAGAGGGAAATCCCTTGGCCATATCCGGCTGGGATCCTTATCATGTACCTTTGTCCCCTAGTATATAAGGGGAGGCAGGGCTCCCCTTAAGGGGCACGAGATCATGAAATCATTGATCGACACAACTCCTCAGAGGAATAACACCACAACTGGACGTAGGGTATTACCTCTTATCGAGGGCCAGAACCAGTATAAAATCTCTTTGTGTTCCTCTGCAATCCATTGAGTTTTCCCTCGCCGAGTAGCCCTATAGTTGTATTGCCGGTTGTTGACGCCGAAAACCCGCCGGGGGCCGTCCAGCGTCTGGGAGACACGCGAAGGCCTGGGAGATTTGCTTCACTCCAGTGCAGGTCCTAAAATCTTGAGGTTCGTAGGCGTGCCAGTTAATTTGACCCTACAATTGACAAGGAGAAAAGACGTCAAATTCGTGAGCCAATCGGCTGGAAGCCGGCTTGGACTCATCTCATCGGCCGATGGCCGATACACACTGTAGCACTTATACATCGGCTGAAAGCCGATGACGGCAAGAGCAATAACCTAATAATAAACAAGTGTTGCGCTAGCCGATCATCGAAGGGATGCTCAAAAACCGGCTGTAAACTTGGTAACATAAATGAGCAGAATGCATAAATAAATAGATTAAACAAACTTTAGTCGATCATAGTTTGAAGTTACTAGTACTGCTGTGAAAATACTGCCCGCGCCCGTGCCCGGGCCCTTGCTCGCATCGGCTCCTGGGGTCTTCATCCGCTGTCCGTGCCCGTGCCCAGGTCATTATCTATGCTCGTGCCCGGTTCCTTACCTGAGGTCGGGCCCGGGAACTTGCTTCGCGCTTGCACTCGGATCGACAGAGTAAACCAATCGGCTAGCCCTTAGCCGATCGTAATAGTAATGTAGGCGAGAATATATAACAAAGCAAGCAGTATAATCGGCTATATTTAAAAAGAGATAACTTATCGGCTAAGCACTCCGATAACAACATCGCATAAAACCCATCGGCTTATTAAGAATAACGTTATTATTCAGTCTAGTAGATTGGACCCAACCGTTGCAGCACAGACTGATAATAACGAGATCTCGATAGGCCGATAGATCTAATGCAATCGTGATGTATATGATAACTTATCGGCTATACACTCCGATAAGACGTTTGCACATAAAGTATCGACTTAGCAGGATCAGTTTATCGCTAACAGTTTAGTAGGTCGGACCTAACCGATGCAGCACAAACTGACGATAAACCGCTCCCAGTAAGCCGATACGATCTATGCACGCGTGATGTGATATACCTAATCAATCTATGAGATCAAACTGAACTGATGCAGCCATAGATAAACTAAATATACCGTGGTAAGCCGACTACCATAAACCGACTAGAATATCGGACCTAACCGAGGAAGTCCTAGCCGATAGGTAGCCGGGGTGACAAGACTTACCCTCTCGCAAGAGTTCGGACCTAACCGATGTAGCCCGGCTCGAGAAGCAGGATCCCGTCGAAAGGGTGGCGATGCACTGAAATTGTATTGATCGTTGTGATCATTTACAGGCGTGCCCGGGCATACGCATATATACCCCGAGTTAATACGGTACTGATAGGACACGACACAAGACTTCCTAATTACAAAAGGAAACACTAACAGGACCTGATCGGACACGAGATCAAGTCTGCTAAAGATAAAAACTAATATTTCCTAAATAGTAGACACGGTAAATAACTGCCATATTGCGGTCTTCACGGCTCCTCCCTGGATTCGGTCCCTTCTGGATTAATCTCCGTTAGTTGACTGTGACGCTCTCCTTTGACCGAATTTGACATAGGGCCTTACCAAATTCTGGCGTTAACACATGCCCCCCAATTTCGGAGTTCTCCTATAGGACTTCGAAATTCTTTCATTTTGGGCCTCTAGATTTCCTCCATACCAAGGCGGCCCAAGGTAGCCCACTTGCCATAATTGTTTGAAACAGTGCCAACGGCCTCGATTCCCGCCCGGTCATCATATCTCTATAAAACGCTTTGTCTTCCTAGCCCTTTTTTATGCTTTCACATCACCAAAGCACCACCGCTTCATCATCCAAACCTTCAACAAGTTCTAGCAAATCCGGACGAACCGTCGCAGCCCTCTTCTTCGGCCTTTGATTCCCGCATCTTCTTCCTTTCTCGCGATGGCATCGGCATCTGCAGTTCCTGAGGTAATCTCCTCACCCGATTAATTTTTCCGATTTTGTGACCCAGATGCGTCCAACCCACCATGTTCTTCATCTGTTCTTTGCCGTGTTCTTGTTTACTGTAGCATGTTAGAGGCCAGATCTTGATCCCAGCCGCCAATTACCCAAACTTTTTCTATCATGGCCCCATGGGTAGCGAAGATCCCACCGATTTCATATGCACCGAGACCCAGCGTATTCCTTTCAAGAACTCGGCCATGCGAGTTGGCGACTGGACCAATAGCTTCAGGTCGTGGCCAAGCAAACTGCCCGGGTGGAGAGATTGGTACATCAGGGTGTCGGCTGCGAAGAGAACCTACTGGGAAGAATCTCACATCGGCCACTGCATCAATCTCTCTCTGGCCGATATGGAAAGAAATGAACCTTTGCTCGCATCGGCCTCATATTTCAGGTCTGATGCCCTTAATGCCTTCCTGTTCGGGCATGGGCCGATGACCCCCACTTTGCTGGATGTGACCATGCTCACCTGTCTGGACACGACAAGCTACATCGACCCCTTCAAGCTCCGGTTCAAACCCGCTCATCGGCTTCAAGCAAAGAACATCGGTGGCTGGTCCAGGTACATATCTCTTCACAATAAGGGAACTGGATCGGTTGACGATCGGGAACACGTTGCTTTTCTGAACCTATGGCTGGAGCATTTTGTTTTTGGTGGCGCTACTCTCGGTCCGACAATCAACATGCAATGTTTGGCAGAATGCCTGGTTGATCGGAAACAGATCCCCTTGGGGCAATTCCTCCTTGGTGCCACTTATCAGTTGCTTCACCAAGTGGCAACCAAGTTATCGGCCGGCCAGCCCGTCGGCCATATCGGGGGTCCTTGGTGGTTCGTACAGCTCTGGCTCAATATCTACACCTCCAAGGCCGTCCCTGAGACTTCTCTTCTCAAGCAATCCTTTCTAGCCGATTACACAGAAGACCAAGATCCCGTTTACCACCAATGCATTTCCATGGGCGAAGCTGCATCGGCTCTCTCTGGCGGCAAGATAACCCCCGCTGAACTTAGTCAATGGTTCAAGGGGTTTTACTATGGTTTCACCAGGGAGGCCACTCTCTGGTTCGCATATAATGACGCATTATCATTTGAGATGCCTTCTAACTTTGACCCACTCAAAGCTCTGGATAATGATGAGTCCAAGGCCATATTCCTATCGGCTATCTCCCCTCGTCTGTTGCCAACTGGCTTCTCTCTGGGCCGATCGCAGCCCTCTTACGAGTTTTACCATCCATCGGTTGGCTCCCGCTAGCTTGGCCTTGGTCAGCTTCCGATCGGCCTATTCTTCATCGACAAACTTCAAGCTCGAGGCACGGTCAGCAGCGCCCTAGAATATGACCGGATGCGGACTTTGACGGACCCCCTCCTTCTAGGCGCCGCCACCGAGGTGTACATCTGTACTGCCAACACCAAGCTTTTTATCCGATGGTGGTCAGAATGGAAGAAACATTTGTTCAGCTTAGCGCCCACCTGTTACTGTTCCCGCCTTGACACCAAGTACATCGAATCCGATGAAGAGGTAACACTTGCAAGCTTTAACCGCCTTCTCCAACCAATTCTTATCTCTAATTTTGCAGGCTGCCAGCGTCGAGCCCCCAACAAGAAGCAACAGCGGTCGGCCGATTCTGTATCAACCTCCATCGGCCACTCCAAACCTGGGGCACGACGCTCCAACTCCATCGGCTCGCCTCAAGGCGCCTCGGCCGATGGGACAAAAACGGAAGAAGTTAGCCCATCGCCCCTCCTCGAAGAAGCAGAAAACCGATGCCGATGTCGTTACCCCGACGCCATCTTCTCCTCAAACAACATCGGCTCCCTCATCTCCTCAGGTATGTGTCAAGTCTCAATATTATTACCCGCTTTCCACTTATCTTACCAGTTTTATTCCCAGCTCGAGTCATCGGCTCCAGAACTTCAGCACCCCTCTGACATTCCTTCAATCACTGAGCCGATGGCTTCTCCAGCTGCCCCACTCTTGGTACCAAGTCCTCCAACCGTCGACGATACTGCTGCTATTCCATCGGCGGACATCGGCCCCTCCGAAGAACAACCTACTCATCTCCCTGAAACCGATGTCACCCGAGCTGCCGATGTCCTTCCTCAGGTAGCCTCTTTATGCCCGCATTCTGCTCTTAACTTTCGACTGATCCTTTCACCGATGTCAACTTTGCAGTCCTTAGCCGATTTGTTTTCCTTTGACATCGGCAAGTATCTGGAGCAGAAGATGAACCAGCCA
The DNA here is from genome assembly GCA_003991445.1 of Oryza meyeriana var. granulata. Lineage (NCBI taxonomy): Eukaryota > Viridiplantae > Streptophyta > Magnoliopsida > Poales > Poaceae > Oryza > Oryza meyeriana. The sequence goes on along the minus strand of RYFJ01004292.1, from coordinate 30,421 downwards.
CCAGCGCAGCAACCAAGCCGTCATTTCCAGCCGATGTGCACGATTATTTAACAAGCATCCGCAGTCGGCTGGAAAACCCAATTGACATGCTAGTGGAAGACTGTGGGCCGATTCGGGCAAGGCTTGCAGAAATCGAACATTATCTGCCCGAAGAACTCGTCGACGCATTAACCCTTGCAGCATATCTGGAGTCTCATAGGTTTAAACTCATCAAGCTCAGACAACGCATAGCCGATCGCGCTGACCAACAGAAGATCACCGAAGACATCCAAGCCGATCGGCTGCTAGCCCAAACAGAGAAGAAAAGACTTGATGATATGGCAGCTGCCCCCCAAGAGCTCCAACCCAAGCTAGATCAACTGAAGAAGAAGGAAGCCGATTTGCTGGCAGAACTTGAAAAGGTTCGCAAGGATCTCGAAGTTACAGAATCCCAGCTTATCGGCTTGCCACAAGCCATCCAAGACCAAGAGGCTAAGGTTGCAGCGACGGTGCGTCAAGTCATTCATCGGCGCAAGAACCTGAAAACCATTCTGGGCTCCGATGAAGACGACATCCGGGCCATCAACGAAATCGACCAAATCCGCCTGCACGCAATCCAAACAATCCAAAAGTTCATGTAAATTAATGACCAATGGCCTCCTGAAATATTAACTGTACTGTAATATATCCTGATCGGCTCTGCTGCTAGCTCCTTCGTCCCTTGGTAATTTTTTCCGTTTGATTGATCTAAAGGCGATATTAATTGATATCGGCTGTCTTTAGGCGATGCAAAACATCGGCTTTCCGGACTATTTTAGAAATCGGCTATACTTAACCGATTTAAGAATTGATCCAAACGCTAGGATAGTATTCCTTGAGATATTTTCTGTTAAGCGCTTTAGCAAACTCCGTCCCGTCAAGATCTTCCAATACATAGGCGTTACCAGGCACACAACGATTAATCCGATAGGGCCCTTACCAATTAGGCGACCATTTTCCAAACTTATTATCCCTGGACCCGATCAGCAAAATCAACTCCCATACAAGATCTCCCTCGGCAAACGACTTATTCACCACCTTTTTGTTATAATGCCGAGCTGCCTTAGCCTTATTTTCCCTGATTCTTTCCAACGTCCTTAATCGATTCTAAGCCAAATCTTCAAGTTCATCTGTCATTAAGTTATAATAATCATCGGCCGTCAACTGATTCTGCAAAGAAATTCTCCTAGAGCCGATGTTATTCTCCCACGGTAAAACTGCCTCATGTCCATATACTAATTGATACGGCGGCACCCGAGTAGATCCATGACATGCCATCCGATAGGCCCATAGTGAATCGGCTAGTGTAGTATGCCATCGCCGTGGCTGCTCATCAATTTTCCGCTTAATCAACTTGATCAAACTCTTGTTAGAAGCTTCTGCTTGCCCATTGGCCTGAGCATAATAAGGCGACGAATTTAATAGCTTGATTCCCATACTGGCAGCAAACTGTTGAAACTCATCAGATACGAAGATAGACCCTTGATCAGTGGTTATCGTCTGAGGAATCCCAAACCGATAAATAATATTCTCCTTTACAAACTCGATCGCTTCCTTAGACGTAACTTTCTTCAAAGGAATCGCCTCTACCCACTTGGTAAAATAATCTGTTGCCGCCAATATGAACTTATGCCCTTTACTTGATGGAGGAAAAACCTGGCCGATCATGTCAATTCCCCAACCTCTGAACGGCCACGGTTTGATGATAGGATTCATAGCCGATGCTGGTGCTCGCTGTATATTTCCAAATTTCTGACAATCTTGACACCCTTTATAATACCTAAAGCAATCCTCCAGCATTGTTGGCCAAAAATACCCTACTCTTCTCAGCAACCACTTCATCTTATGAGCCGATTGATGAGTCCCACAGACACCTTCATGCACCTCGCACATAACCACTTTGGCTTCTTCCAAATTCAAGCACCTAAGCAGAACTCCCTCAAAAGTCCGATAATACAGCTCCCCATCAAGTAGCACATACTTAGTAGCTTTATACCGAATTTTCCTGGAAATCGATTGCGACGGATTTTGCAAGTAATCAATTATCTCCTGTTTCCAGTCATCGGCCTTGCTCTGGATATCAATATCGGCTATCTCAACCTCAACCTGCCTATTCAGCCGATACCCTGAAGCAATCTGTGCAAGATCATTGGCTTATAAATTCTGCTCCATAGGAATATGATCTATTGATATTATCTTGAAATCCATTAACAAATCCGTACATTCCTCATAATATGACCTCAAAACATCATCTCTGCACTCATATTCTCCAGACAACTGCTTGACCACTAATAAAGAATCGCCAATTATTTCTATGACATCGGCCCCGATCTGATAACTAAGGCTCGTATTCCGCCTGATTGTTAGTCCGATAAGGCTTAATTGTAAAAGCAAACTCAAAACTTGCCCCCCGAGGCGATATGATAACTAAGCCGATACCAGATCCATGCTTGCAAACCGATCCATCGAAAAACAAAGTCCATGGGATCGGCTCTACATAATCTTCGTGAGCCCCTCTGTGTTGTACAATGAAATCGGCCACTGCTTGTCCTTCGATTGCTTTAGCCGATTCATATCTCAAGTCAAACTCTGTCAAAGCAAAAACCCATTTGCCAACTCGCCCTTTCAAGACTAGAGCCGACAACATATATTTAACCACATCGGCCTGGCAAACTACTGTACACTCAGCCGATAGGATGTAATGCCTTAACTTTGTACACGAGAAATATAAGCACAGGCATAACTTCTCCACCGCAGGATATCTTGTTTCAGCATCCAAAAGTCTTCTGCTCAGATAAAACACAACTCGCTCTTTGCCTTCAAACTCTTGAATCAAAACAGAGCCGATGGACCTCTCATCGGCCGACAAGTATAACCTGAATGGCACTCCTTTCTGCGGCGGAATCAAAACAAGTGGGGAACTAAGATAATTCTTGATCTCGTCAAATGCCTTCTGCTGTACTGCCCCCCACACAAATTCTTGATCGGTTTTCAACTTCAATAATGGAGTAAAAGACTCAATCCTCCCTGACAAATTTGATATAAATCTTCTTATAAAATTAATCTTGCCGATCAATGATTGCAGCTCGGTCTTATTGCTCGGTGGCGCTGTAGTCTTAATGGCTCTGATGCTTCGCTCACTAACTTCAATCCCTCGCTCATGAACCATAAAACCCAAAAACTGCCCAGCCGATACACCAAAAGCGCACTTATTGGGATTCATTCTTAGTCCGTATTTCTTAGCTCTCTCCAACACTTTTCGCAGATCAACTATATGGCTTTCCTCACTTTTAGACTTAACCACCACATCATCAATATAAATCTCTACCAACAAGCCGATGAGATCATGAAATATATAATTCATCGCTCTTTGGTAAGTCGCACCGACACTTTTAGCCCAAAAGTCATTACTACCCACTCATACAGGCCGATAGCTCCTGGACACCGAAACGCAGTTTTATGTATATCTTCTTCAGCCATAAAAATCTGATTGTATCCTGCATTACCGTCCATGAAGCTGATAACCTTGTGGCCTGAGGCTGCATCCACCAATAAATCCGCTATCGGCATTGGGTATTCATCCTTGGGGTAGTTTATTCAGATCCCGGAAATCAATACATATCCTCAACTTTCCATTTTTCTATTCCACCGGGATGATATTAGAAACCCACTCAGCATATCGGCATGGCCTTATAAACTTGGCATCATACAATCTCGTGATCTCTGCTTTGATCGGCTCATATAACTCTGCCTTGAATCTCCTTGGAGCCTGCTTGAATGGCCAATATCCTAGTTTAATGGGCAGCCGATGTTCAACAATTGATCGGCTTAATCCTGGCATCTCATGGTACTCCCAGGCAAAACAATCCCGATACTCCTTTAATAGTACGATCAATTCTTCTCGAAGTTCAGGACTTAGTTTTTTGCTTATATACGTCGGCCTTGGCCTATCTCCTGGTCCTATGTCGATCTCCTCCAAATCTTCAGCCGACGTAAATCCTTGCCCCAGTTTCCCCTCAAAATCTTCGATGGAGCCCATCAGAGTAACAATTCAGAGCCGACTTGCTGAATCGGCTGTATTCCTTGGCTGGTGACTTTGAGATAATCTCCTTCCCATATTTTCTCGGATAAGCAGTCAACACCATCGGCTTCCCAGACTGGTAGATCGGTCATGGCAATATTAGTTGACCGATCTGCTAGAACTACTTCGACTTGATCTCCCTGCCACTGTATCAAACATTGATGCATTGTTGAAGACACACAACAGTTTGCATGAATCCAGTCCCTGCCAAGAAGCAAACTGTACGACCCCTTTCCGTCGATGACGAAAAACGTGGTGGGTAATGTTTTATTCCCCACTGTCAACTCCACATTCAACACACCTTTCGCTTCTGATGAATTCCCACCGAAATCTTTTAGCACCATATTTGTCTTGATTAGATCTTCGCAGTCCCCAATTTTTCGGAATGTGGCATGAGGCATGAGATTAACCGCTGCTCCCCCATCAACCAACATCTTTGTCATCGGCTTCCCATTCACATAGCCCTTGATATATAATGGTTTTAGGTGCCGATGCTCTGACTCTTCAGGCTTATCAAATATGGCCTAATCGGGTTGCAACGTCAGTTGAGCAAAAATCTCCTCATCGCCCTCTTCCTCTGATGAAAGTACTTTGTATTCCCGGGGTAAAAAGAACACCATATTTGCTGGGGTCGATTGATCAGTTTCATCGTCTTTCTTCTTCATGTGCCAAACCTGTTTAGTTTTCTTGTGACGATGATCAGCCTCTCCCTGGTTTTGACTCTGTTCTTCCTGTTGCTCTCGGTGTCGTAAACACTGTGCCCTCCTCTTCTGATTTTTCGTGAATATCCCACTAGGGCACCATTGAGGATTCTGGACTTGTTCTTCATGTACTTCCTCTTCATCCTCTTCAAGGAACTCTTCATGGATCGGCCCTAATCGGCTATGAACCGATGCTCTTTTCCCAAGCGACCGATCCGGTGAAAACTCCTGCTGGCGATCATGCCGATTCTCTGCACTGCTGCACTCGGGGCAATTTTCAACTGATGGCAGTCTCATCCCTTGATCCTAGCAGAACCAGAAGAACGGGCAATCCCAATGCGGATTATATCTCTCTGGCTCATCCCTCTGTTCCTCATATCTTGAATATTTTTCTATCATGTCCGATGAAGTAATCCTTGACTTGTACCTTTGACGTCTCGCTCCATCGGCCTGATCTCTTGACGATGACCCCGCATAGACCATATTTACAGGAAACGGGTGCCCCATCAATCTTCATCGGCTTCTGTCTTCAAACTTGATTCTTCCTGTTCAACAGCCGATTGAATTTGTTGCCGAAAAACCTTGCACTCATTAGTATGATGTGATATAGTATTGTGCCACTTGCAATATCTTTTCTTCTTTAGTTCTTCGGCTGATGGAATTACGTGATTTGGCGGCAGTTGTATCTGCTTCTCTTGTAACAGCAAGTCAAAGATTTTATCGGCTTTACTAATATCAAAATCATATCGCTCCTCCTTGCCGATATCCTTGACCCATGGACATGATACTGATTTCTTATTCCTGGCCCACTCCGCCAATCCAACCTCAGCATCGGATCCCTCATCGTCTGAGCTTGATGAATAAACTTGAACTTGAGCAACCCTTTTCTGGTACTTATCCCTTTTTGCCTCTTGAAATCGGCTTTCATGAGCCGATACCTTCTGTACTAGGTGCACCAGGGACTCGAACTCTTGCGAAGAAAACCTCTCTTTAATCGGTGCCAAGAGACCCTGAAAAGCCAGTTCGGCCAGATGCCCATCGCTCAGGTTTAAACTATAGCATCGGTTTCTGATATCCCGAAATCGCTGAATGTATTCCGGTACTGTTTCATCTGGACGTTGCTTAACCGATGTCAAATCTGACAGTCTCAATTCATGAATTCCAGCAAAGAAATATTTATGAAACTGTTTCTCTAGATCGGCCCACCCCCGAACGGAATTCGGTGGTAATGAGGAAAACCACGTAAAAGCCGATCCTGATAATGATAAGGGGAAAAACCTAACCCTCAGAGCCTCTTCAGCCGATGCCTCCCCGCACTGTGCCAGGAATCGGCTGACATGTTCCACTGTAGACATGTTGTCCTGTATCGGTGTGGTAATGGAACCCTGTCGAACCACTTAGGATATGGATGCCGATACATGAATGTTTGTTCCTTGGGCTTGATCCCGAACTGCTCCTTCACTATTTCAGTAACCTTAGTTGATAGATCTTCTTCCCTCAGGTTGTCTTGCTGATACTGCACAAGTGGAGTTTGTTGCCTATTCTGTCTATTATACTCCCTCTGGTAAGTACCTGGATCGGCCCCGCCTCCTGGATAATTTTGTTGATATCCTCCATAGTAAGAAGACCGATGGTACCCAGCAGGAATATCCTGTTGCCCCCCAGCCTGGTTCTGTGTAAACATGTGTTCTGGTATATCTCTGCTGATGTTGTAAGCAACCTGAGTTGGTTCAACCTTCGGTGGGAGGTAAACAGGACCCCGAGCAGGCTCTTGAATAATTGTTCCATCCACCGTCTTCTTTATAAGATTATGAAGCGTGTTCACCAGAATTCTGGACTGATTGATGAGCGCGTGATGAACCGCTTCATTCACCATCTCTTGTAAGGGTTTTATCGGTGGACTCTCAGGTGGCGTACGGCTCGATTCTCCAACCAATACTGGCTTCGGAAACTGGGATTTCTGAATCGGCCCTTGCCTTGTCATACTGAAGGACTCTAAGCACAGCTTCTGAAAGTTGGCCATAGTTTGCTCAATCTGCTGTTTTTGTTCTTCTGTTAAATCTTCCAAGCTGACCGGAATTATGTTGTCCGCTTTGACTTCCTTCCCGGCCATGTTGCCAATCTGATTTTTGAAAACTTCGCGTTGAAACTTTGTTGAAACCTCGCGTCCCACCGGGCGTGCCAAAAACGTGTTGACGCCGAAAACCCGCCGGGGGCCGTCCGGCGTCTGGGAGACACGCGAAGGCCTGGGAGATTTGCTTCACTCCAGTGCAGGTCCTAAAATCTTGAGGTTCGTAGGCGTGCCAGTCAATTTGACCCTGCAATTGACAAGGAGAAAAGACATCAAATTCATGAGCCAATCGGCTGGAAGCCGGCTTGGACTCATCTCATCGGCCGATGGCCGATACACACTGTAGCACTTATACATCGGCTGAAAGCCGATGACGGCAAGAGCAATAACCTAATAATAAACAAGTGTTGCGCTAGCCGATCATCGAAGGGATGCTCAAAAACCGGCTGTAAACTTGGTAACATAAATGAGCAGAATGCATAAATAAATAGATTAAACAAACTTTAGCCGATCATAGTTTGAAGTTACTGGTACTGTTGTGAAAATACTGCCCGCGCCCGTGCCTGGGCCCTTGCTCGCATCGGCTCCTGGGGTCTTCATCCGCTGTCCGTGCCCGTGCCCAGGTCATTATCTATGCTCGTGCCCGGTTCCTTACCTGAGGTCGTGCCCGGGAACTTGCTTCGCGCTTGCACTCGGATCGGCAGAGTAAACCAATCGGCTAGCCCTTAGCCGATCGTAATAGTAATGTAGGCGAGAATATATAACAAAGCAAGCAGTATAATCGGCTGTATTTAAAAAGAGATAACTTATCGGCTAAGCACTCCGATAACAACATCGCATCAAACCCATCGGTTTATTAAGAATAACGTTATTATTCAGTCTAGTAGATCGGACCCAACCGTTGCAGCACAGACTGATAATAACGAGATCTCGATAGGCCGATAGATCTAATGCAATCGTGATGTATATGATAACTTATCGGCTATACACTCCGATAAGACGTTTGCACATAAAGTATCGACTTAGCAGGATCAGTTTATCGCTAACAGTTTAGTAGGTCGGACCTAACCGATGCAGCACAAACTGACGATAAACCGCTCCCAGTAAGCCGATACGATATATGCACGCGTGATGTGATATACCTAATCAATCTATGGGATCAAACTGAACTAATGCAGCCATAGATAAACTAAATATACCGTGGTAAGCCGACTACCATAAACCGACTAGAATATTGGACCTAACCGAGGAAGTCCTAGCCGATAGGTAGCCGGGGTGACGAGACTTACCCTCTCGCAGGAGTTCGGACCTAACCGATGCATCCCGGCTCGAGAAGCAGGATCCCGTCGAAAGGGTGGTGATGCACCGAAATTGTATTGATCGTTGTGATCATTTACAGGCGTGCCTGGGCATACGCATATATACCCCGAGTTAATACGGTCCTGATAGGACACGACACAAGACTTCCTAATTACAAAAGGAAACACTAACAGGACCTGATCGGACATGAGATCAAGTCTGCTAAAGATAAAAACTAATATTGCCTAAATAGTAGACACGGTAAATAACTGCCATATTGCGGTCTTCACGGCTCCTCCCTGGATTCGGTCCCTTCTGGATTAATCTCCGTTAGTTGACTGTGACGCTCTCCTTTGACCGAATCTGACATAGGGCCTTACCAAATTTTGGCGTTAACACCGGTGTAAAACATCGACAGTTGGCGCGCCAGGTAGGGGGTCCGGCGAGTTTCACATCTACAAGCTCGATGGATCCAGCAACCAGAATCGACGGCAACAAGTTCTCCCCTGGAGACATAATTTCTTTCGGAAGCCTCGATTTCGTCGCCGACCAGATCGGCAACCTTACCTTGGCCAAAGCAGATCCAATCCAGCCGGCCGAGGAACCAGCCGACGTTGTGCCAGTCGGCCCACAGGATGCCGCAATCTCCTTCAACGATCTACTGCGGCAGTCCTTCACTTCGCCGAGCATTGGGACAACTCTCTCCTTCAGCGTCCAACTTGCGCTAGGCCTTGAGCTAGCTCGGGTTGGGCCAAGAAGGGGAGAGATCGTCAAACTCTCGTACGGATTCGGCGACGCTGCGGATCTACATCCCGCGCAGCAGACCCGATCTCCTGCGATTCAGTTTGGACATAGCCAAGCGCCGTTTCAGATTGGATCTAGAGAGGTCGGGGTCGTTCTTACTCCGATAAACTACTCGGAGTCCGACTCCAAGTCGGATAACGGTTCGAACGCTAGTTTGGACTCTAGTCTGGCGAGTTTCCTCCTCCCCCGCGAGATCTATATGGCTTCAACACCACCCGAGGTGCGCCGACTACGAGAGGAGCAACAGGAGGAGGCGTGTCAACTACGACAAAAGGAGGAGGCTGACCGCGAGGCTCACAATGACGGGCTACGCAAGGCTGGGCGAGCAGCTCAGCAGTAGATTCTCCAGACTAAAGTCAGCGATCACGACGTCTTCATCACGCCACAATAGAATGTTGTGGCCGCCGCAACCTTGCTGGACATGCTCTAGCTCGGGCCTGATCACCAGGCCACCCCAACTATCGCCAAGATCAAGGCGATGATCACGGCTGCTGCCTGCCAGCAACAAGAACAGCAGTCGGGTGACACCGTGGTACCGACTAACCGGTCGGGATATCCAGCAGCGAGCTCATCCACATCAGCACGGCGTCGGGCGGCCGGCTTAAGTCGGCCACGCGAGGAGTCCAGGCAAACGTCACTCGGCAATGACAACCGGCGGCGTCACCAGTATGACTGCCGGCCCAACCAAGACCTCCGAGAGCACCTACAACACGACCTCCACCACACCATCAATGCCCGACGCCACGAACGACATGAAGACGAGCACCGCCGACTGGAAGATGAAAACGAGCGCTTCGGTCTCCATCATGAGTGGTTTAACCGCCGTGGTCAAAGCCCGAGCCCTCACGAAGATGAAGGCATTCTAGCTTTCACCCGGGAGCTACAGGATGTCGACTAGATGACTGGCTTTAAGCCCACAGGAATTGAAAAGTATGACGGCAAAACAAATCCCGAGTCCTGGCTCACCATATATACCCTAGCAGTTAGAGCTGCTGGGGGCGACAACAAAGCCATGGCTAACTACCTCCCAGTCGCGCTAGCCGACTCGGCGAGGACATGGCTGATAGGGCTCCCGAGGCGGTCGATCGGTTCCTAGGGAGAACTCAGGGAGCGGTTCATCACCAATTTTCAGGGAACCTACGAGAGGCCATCTTCTGAGCACGATTTGTATCAACTACACTAGAAGAAGAACGAGTCTCTACGAGATTTTATCAAGAGATTCTCCGAGAAGCGCAACAAGATCCCAATGATTCGAGATGAGGCTGCCATCACCACCTTCCGCAAGGGAGTAAAGGACGCCCCGTTCATCGCGAAATTCACTCGGAAGCCACCACCCTCTGTCCGGGCTCTTTTCGACATGGCCAACAAATACGCTGACTCGACGGAAGCGGTCGCATAGGCCCTCGACGAGAAGAAGGAGTCCCGACAGAAAGACCAGAAGGTGAAAGCCGACAACGAGCCATCTCAAAACAAGTCTGGCAGCCGCAAGCGGAAGTCGGACAACGAGGTGGCCAACATGGAGCGAACTCGGTCGTGGCCCCAACTCAACAACGACTACCAACGATGATTTGGTTCCTATTTCTTGTGATAAAGAAGAGTTGTGCAATGCTTCACTTATATCCATGCCACAACTAGTGAATGAACATGTTAGTAATGTTGTTGAACCACCATGTGCTGATTTTAGACATGTTGTTCACATTGCTAGCGAGAATGAAGAGCTTAGATTGCTAACTTCTTTAAATACTTGGGGCTATATTCAATTTGATGATCTTTGTCCACTCAGTTGTTTACAGAAGAAATTATTTGCTAGATCTGATTTGCCATGTCCTTCTCATGTGATTTTTCGTGTTATTGGCAATTATGATAATAAAGGAGAATATAATATGCATAGAGTATACATTTGTTTGAATTTTAATATACTTCCTTTTCATAATGACATGTCTTGTCTAGAGGATCGCATGAGTATAAATAATTCTCTATCTAGTTCCTCTAGTTGTTTAAATGAGTTGCAGGTTGGTTTGCAAGAAGGGGAGTGTTGTGAGCTGCATGACACTACAAAGTGTTCTCCGTGTTTAAAAATTTCGGAATCCAGCCATATGCACAACACTATCTCACCCTATCTTGTTAAAGATAAAGATATGTTCATTAGGCTTAATGACAAGGTGAAACTGTGGACGGTTTCCAATCAAGAAGGGGAGGATGATGAGGACATCACTAGCTCAGATATGACCATAGCTACCTTATGTATTCATCAACCAAAGGTGCATGCTTTCTATGTAAGATTTACGTGTTATATATTTGAATAGCCGTTACTGCACCATGAGTTTTGTGTGTTCTCGTTTGCAGAGATACTTGCTTGGGTGAAGGGAAAGAGACTGAGCACAAGGAATGCATGGATGATCAAAGAAGTTGATTGGGGACCAAACCAAGACCTTACCCAAGTCTATTCCTACATCACCACATCACTTTTGGTCCATAGAAGGCAAGAGATGAAGTTCTGCACGTTTTGGATTCGGATTCGGGCCTCCTGATAGCATCAACTTCAAACGGACCTAGCCGCTGATCCAGAAATACTCTTGTGGGTGCGATGGGCCCTGGGTACCTCATGACAAGCATATGGGCCACTCAGATAGAGGATGGGCCTAGCCTTGTAATTAGGGATATAGCCACACTCGGCAGGCTTTGCCTTGTACGATAAGGAAAACACAGTCCTAGTTGGGTGCGTTATATCTCTAAGAGGAGATCCCTTAGCTGTAATCCGGTTGGGACTCCTACCTTGTAACCCGGTCCCCTAATATATAAGGGGAGGCAGGGCACCCCCTGAGGGCAGGTTGAGTTGGTTCACCAGAATCACCACCGCAAATCCTCAAAGGAATAACACCACAACTGGACGTAGGGTATTACCTCACATCGAGGGCCTGAACCAGTATAAAATCTCTGCGTGCTCCTTTGCAATCCATCAAGTTTCCATCCACCGAGTAGCCCCATATATTTATTGCCGGTGTAAAACATCGACAGTTGGCGCGCCAGGTAGGGGCTTTGGCGAGATCTACATCTAGAAGCTCGATGGATCCAGTAACCGGAGTCAACGGCGGCAAATTCTCTCCCGGAGATACAATCTCATTCGGAAGCCTCGACTTTGTCGCTGACATGTTCGGCAATCTCACCTTGGCTGACGCAGACCAGATCCAACCGGCCAAGGAATCAGTCGACTCCGTGCTAGTCGGTCCACACGATGCTGCAGCGACCATCATCGACTTGCTGTGGCAATCTTCCACTTGCCCGGGTCTTGTGACAACTCTTCCTTTCAGTGTTTGACTCGGACTCGGTCTTGAGCCGGCCGAGATCGGGCTAAGGAAGGAGGAGATCATCAATCTCCCGTTCGGACTCGGCAACGCCATGGATATCTTCAAACAACATCCGATGCGGCAAACCCGGCCCTCTAGAGTTCGACTCGGATACGGCCCAGAGCCGCTCGAGATCGGATCTAGGGAGGTCGGAGTTATAATCACCCCCATCAATTATTTCGACTTCAACTCTCAGTCGGATTCCGACTTTAAGTCGGACAGCAGCTCGGCAAGCTTCTCTCCACCACGAGAAATCTTCATGGCATCCAAAGGCTCTACTCCTACTCAGGAATCACGCCGACTACGCGAGCAGCAAGAGGAGGAAGCACGCCGACTGCGAGAGCAACAAGAGGAAGAAGCAAGATGCCGGCACGACTTATATCACAAGCAGCTGGAGAAAATCACAAAGTCATGGCTAACTACCTCCCAGTCGCTTTAGCCGACTTAGCGAGGACATGGCTAACAGGACTTCCCAAGCAATCAATCGGCTCCTGGGGAGAACTCCGAGAACACCTCATCGCCAACTTCCAGGGAACATACGAGAGGCCATCTTCCGAGTACGACTTATATCAGTTGCATCAAAGGAAGAACGGGTCTCTTCGTGACTTCATCAAGAGGTTCTCTGAAAAGAAGAATTCAATCCCGAAGATCAAGGACGAGGTCGTCATCACCGCCTTTCGAAATGGAGTCAAAGACACCTCGTTCATCGACAAATACACGCGGAAGCCTCCTAACTCTGTCAAGGCTTTATTCGACATGGCGAACAAGTACGCCGACTCGGCTGACGCTGTGGCTGAGGCCCTCGATGACAAGAAGGCACCCTGACAAAAGAAGCGGGAGGGCACCAATGACGCGGTCCCGACTAAAGTCAGGAGTCGCAAACACAAGTCAGACGGCTTCATTGTGGCAATCGGTCACAACCGTCTTCGACTTTCAACAACTGAAGATTATCAGGACAACAAGTGACAAGCTTGGGGGCTCAAAAGCCCAAACACAAGGATGGCATCCCCACTCCCAAATACCGCACAGCTAAGTCGCTCTCTGATAAATAGTTCTTCATTTGGCCTTGCCATTGCTGCAGCCGCTTACACCTAATAGGTGCACAAGCTGCACTTTTTTCTTTTTTTTCCCTTAAATGATTGCAAAAGTATTTGAGTAGCATAAATTCCAATCCGTGAAACTTTGCTCCATGAAAGACGAACTCAAGTCACCCAAAACGCGTGTCTGGGAAAGAGCCACGAGCCAACTCCCGACGCTAGGGGGCTATGACTAGTCGGGCAAAGTGCTTAAACATAAGGGGTCAACTACTTGAGAAAATTAATATCAATAAGAGGAAGAGCTCGTATTTACATATATTGTAAAATGCATTTTGTTCGGGTGATTGTTTTCATCATCAGATGCTACTCATCCGATATTTTTATATTGCAGGCCCAGCTCCGGATATGCGTGATAGGAACTCAGGGCTGCGAGCCTATCTCCTATGCTCGGGGGCTAGACTAGTTGCCAAGATACGCTCGGAATGCTCCACGAGGGCTACTGACCGAGTACTTGCACCAGTCGGGACGTCATCTTCCCCGACCATGCTCCATGCAAGCTGATAACCGACTTCCGGCACTAGTCGGGGGTCATATGTCACTCGGCTGGGTGAGGTACTGTTAACGCCAAAATTTGGTAAGGCCCTGTATCAGATTCGGTCAAAGGAGGGATTACAGTCGACTGATGGAGATCAATCCAGAAGAAACCGATTCCGGAAAGGAGCCGTGAAGACCGCTACTTGGCAGTTAATTACTGTATATATTAATTAGGCAAGTTTTTATCTTTAGGAAACCTGGCCTCGTGTCCGGTCAGGACTAGTTAGCGTTTTCTATTATAGATAGGAAATCATATACCGTGTCCTATAAGGACTCATGTAACTCGGGGTATATATACGTATGCCCGGGGACCTTGTAAATCATCAACTACAGATCAATACAAAATTCGGCGCATCGCCACCCTTTCGACGGGATCCTGCTTCTCGAGCCGGGCTGCATCGGTTAGGTCCGAACTCCTGCGAGAGGGTAAGTCTCGTCACCCCGGCTACCAATCGGCTAGGACTTCCTCGGTTAGGTCCGATATTCTAGTCGATTTATGGTAGTCGGCTTACCATGGTATATTCTACTTTATCTATGGCTGCATCAGTTCAGTTTGATCTCATAGATTGATTAGGTATATCACATCACGCGTGCGTAGATTGTATCGACTTACTGGGAGCGATTTATCATCAGTTCGTGCTGCATCGGTTAGGTCCGACCTACTGAACTGCTAGTGATAAGTCGGTCCTGCTAGGCCGATGCTTTGTGCGCAGGCGTCTTATCGGAGTGCATAGCCGATAAGTTATCTTCATCACGATCGTATTACATATATCGGCCCATTGAGGCATTGTTATCATTGTCGGTTTGTGCTGCAACGGTTGGGTCCGATCTACTAGACTGACGATAATAGCTTTACTCTTGATGAGCCGATGGTGTTGTGCGATGGTGTTATCGGAGTGCTTAGCCGATAAGTTATCTGTTAGAGCCGATTACATTTATTCATTGTTTTATCCTATGCTCGCTCCATTCAGTAGTCGGCTAGCTTATCAATTATGTATCATTTACGTTATTGCATATTTTATTATATGTTCTTGCCTGTATTATTGTTACAATCGGCTAAGGGCTAGCCGATGGGTTTATTCTGCCGATCCAAGTACAAGTACAAGCAGGTTCCCGGGCACGACACCAGGTAAGGGCCCGGGCATGAGCCCGGGTAAGGACCAGTGTATGGGCCCGGACAGCGGACGAAGATCTCAGGAGCCGATATAAGCAAGGGCCCGGGTGCAGGCACACCTTCATAACAACACCAGTAACACTAGATCGTGATCAGCTAGGATCTATTTGATTTATTTCTGCATTATACTTGCTTATTTTATCTAGCTTATAGCCGGTTTTTGAATATCCCTTCGATGATCGGCTAGCATGATATTTGTTTATTATTACGTTATTGCTCTTGCCGTCATCGGCCTTAAGCCGATGTATAAGTGCTACAGTGTGCATCGGCCATCGGCTGATGAAACGAGTCTAGATCGGCTTCCAGCCGATTGGCTCATTGATCTAACATTTTCCTCCTTGTCAATTACAGGGTCAAATTGACTGGCACGCCTACGAACCTCAAACTTTAGGACCTGCACTGGAGTGAAGCAAATCTCCCAGGCCTTCGCGTGTCAACCCAACGCCGGACGGCCCCCGGCGGGTTTTCGGCGTCAACACGCTTTTGGCACGCCTGGTAGGACACGAAGTTTCAAGCCAAAATTCCAACAAACACAGTTTCAATCAAGATTTCAACATGGCCGGAAAGGAAGTCAAGACGGACAACGTAATTCCGGTCACCATGGAAGATCTAACTGAAGAACAAAAACAGCAAGTTGAACAGACCATGACAAATTTCCAGAAGCTGTGCCTGGAGTCCTTCAGTATGACAAGGCAAGGGCCGATTCAGAAATCTCAGTTTCCAAAACCAGTACTGGTAGGAGAATCGAGCCGCACACAACCCGAGAGTCCACCAATCAAGCCTTTACAGGAGATGGTCAATGAGGCTGTACACCACGCGCTCATCAATCAGTCGGGGGTCTTAGTAAATACATTGCATAATCTTATCAAGAAGACTGTTGATGGGTCGATTGCCCAAGAACCGACTCAGGGTCCTGTTTTTCTCCCACCAAAGATAGAGCCAGGCCAAGTTAATTACAATATTAGCAAGGATGTACCAGAACACTTGTTCACGCAGAACCAGGCTGGGGGGCAACAGGATATTCCTCCTGGATATCACCGATCTATTTATTATGGGGGATACCAGCAGAATTATCCGGGAGGAGGAGCCGATCCAGGTACCTACCAGAGGGAGTATCACAGACAGAATCGGCAACCAACCCCGCCGATACAATATCAGCAGTATCAACAGGAGAATGCAAGAGAAGAAGACTTATCGGCACGGGTTGAGGAAATAGTAAGGGAGCAGTTCGGGATCAAGCCCAAGGAACAAGCGTTCATGTATCGGCACCCATATCCTGAGTGGTTTGACAGGGTTCCGTTACCACACCGATACAGGGTCCCGGATTTCTCTAAGTTTTCAGGGCAGGACAACACGTCTATAGTAGAACATGTCAGCCGATTCCTGGCACAGTGCGGGGAGGCATCGGCTGAAGAGGCCCTGAGGGTTAGGTTTTTTCCCCTATCACTATCTGGATCGGCTTTTACATGGTTCTCTTCATTACCACCGAATTCTGTTCGGGGATGGGCCGATCTAGAGAAACAGTTTCATAAATATTTCTTCGCCGGAATTCATGAGTTGAGACTGTCAGATCTGACATCGGTTAAGCAACGACCAGATGAAACAGTACCGGAGTACGTTCAACGATTTCGAGATATCAGGAACCGATGTTATAGTTTGAACCTGAGCGATGGGCATCTGGCTGATTTGGCTTTCTAGGGTCTTTTGGCGCCGATCAAGGAGAGATTTTCTTCACAAGAGTTTGAGTCCTTGGCGCACCTGGTGCAAAGGGTATCGGCTCATGAAAGCCGATTTCAAGAGGCAAAAAAGGACAAGTACCAGAGGAGAGTTGCTCAAGTTCAAGTTTACTCATCGGGCTCAGATAATGAGGAATCTGATGCTGAGGTGGGATTGGCGGAGTGGGCCAGGAACAAGAAGTCAGTGTTGTGCCCATGGGTCAAGGATCTCGGCAAGGAGGAGCGGTATGATTTTGATGTCAGTAAAGCCGACAAGATCTTTGATTTGCTGTTGCAGGAAAAGCAAATACAACTGCCGCCAAATCACGTGATTCCATCAGCTGAAGAACTGAAGAAGAAGAGATATTGCAAATGGCATAATACTATATCACATCATACTAATGAGTGCAAGGTTTTTCGGCAACAAATTCAGTTGGCTGTCGAACAAGGGCGAATCAAATTTGAAGACAAGAAGCCGATGAAGATAGACGGGCACCCGTTCCCTGTAAACATGGTTTATGCGGGATCGTCATCAAGGGCCCAAACCGATGAAGGAAGGCGTCAGAATAAGTCAAGGATTACTTCATCGGGTATGATAGAGAAATACTCAAGGTACGAGGAACGAAGGGATGAGCCAGAAAGATATAATCCACACTGGGATTGCCCGTTCTTCCGATTTTGCTGGGATCAAGGGATGAGACTGCCATCAGTAAAAAACTGCCCCGAGTGCAATAGTACGGGGGATCGGCATGATCGCCAGCAGGAGTTTTCGCGAGATCAGTCGCTTGGAAAAAGAGCATCGGTTTATAGCCGATTAGGGCCGACCCATGAAGAATTCTTTGAAGAGGATCAAGAGGAAGTATATGAAGGACAAGTTCAGAATCCTCAATGGTGTCCTAGTGGCATATTCACGAAGAATCAGAAGAGAAGGGCACAACGGCTACGACACCGAGAGCAGCAAGAGGAACAGAGACAGGACCAAGAAGAAGCCGATCATCGTCATAAGAGAACCAGGCAAGTATGGCGCGTGAAGAAAAGGGACGACGAAGATCAGTCGGCTCCAGTGAATATGGTGTTCTTTTTGCCTCGGGAGTATAAAGCGCTTTCATCAGATGAAGAAGGCGATGAGGAGTTGTTCGCTCAACTGACATTGCAACCTGATCAAGCTATATTTGACAAACCTGAAGAATCAGAGCATCGGCACCTAAAGCCATTATACATCAAGGGATACGTGAATGGAAAGCCGATGACTAAGATGTTAGTTGATGGAGGAGCAGCGGTTAATCTTATGCCTCAAGCCATGTTCCGGAAGTTGGGGAAGACTGCCGAAGATCTGATCAAGATGAATATGGTGCTGAAAGACTTCGGTGGAAATTCATCAGAAGCGAAGGGCGTGTTAAACGTGGAGCTGACAGTGGGGAACAAGACATTGCCCACCACGTTTTTCGTCATCGACGGAAGGGGGTCATACAGTTTACTTCTCGGCAGGGACTGGATTCATGCGAACTGTTGCGTACCTTCGACGATGCATCAATGTCTGATACAGTGGCAGGGAGATCAAGTCAAGGTAGTGTTAGCAGATCGGTCGACCAATATTGCCATGACCGATCTACCAGTTTGGGAAGCCGATGGTGTTGACTGCCTGTCCGGAAAAGTTTGGGAAGGAGACTATCTCAGGGTTACTAGCCAGGGAATACAGCCGATCCAGCAAATCGGTTCTGAATTGTTACTCTGATGAGCTCTATTGAAGACTTTGAAGGAAAACTAGGGCAAGGATTTACGTCGGCTGATGATTTAGAAGAGATCGATATTGGACCAGGAGATAGACCAAGGCCGACGTACATAAGCAAAAAATTAGATCCTGAGCTACGAGAGGAATTGATAAAATTGCTAAAAGAGTATCGGGATTGTTTCGCCTGGGAGTACCATGAGATGCCAGGTTTAAGCCGGTCAATTGTTGAACATCGGCTGCCCATTAAACCAGGATATCGACCATTCAAGCAGGCTCCAAGAAGATTCAAGGCAGAGTTATATGAGCCGATCAAGGCAGAGATCACAAGATTGTACGATGCCAAGTTCATAAGACCATGCCGGTACGCTGAGTGGGTTTCTAATATTGTCCCGGTGGAGAAGAAAAATGGAAAATTGAGGATATGTATTGATTTCCGGGATTTGAATAAAGCTACCCCTAAGGACGAATACCCAATGCCGATAGCGGATCTGCTGGTGGATGCAGCCTCAGGTCACAAGATTATCAGCTTCATGGACGGCAATGCAGGATACAATCAGATTTTTATGGCCGAAGAGGATATACACAAGACTGCGTTTCGATGTCCTGGAGCTATCGGCTTGTATGAGTGGGTAGTAATGACTTTTGGGTTAAAGAGTGCCGGTGCGACTTATCAAAGAGCGATGAATTATATATTTCATGATCTCATCGGCTTATTGGTGGAAATCTATATTGATGATGTGGTGGTTAAGTCTAAAAGTGAGGAAAGCCATATAGCCGATTTACGAAGAGTGCTGGAAAGGGCCAAGAAATACGGACTGAGGATGAATCCCAGTAAGTGCGCTTTTGGTGTATCGGCTGGGCAATTTTTGGGTTTTATGGTTCATGAGCGAGGGATTGAAGTTAGTCAGCGAAGTATCAGAGCCATTAAGACTACAGAGCCACCAAGCAATAAGACAGAGTTGCAATCGTTGATCGGCAAGGTTAATTTTGTGAGAAGATTCATATCAAATTTATCAGGGAGAATTGAGTCTTTCACACCGTTATTAAAGTTGAAAGCCGATCAAGTATTTGTGTGGGGGGCAGCGCAGCAGAAGGCGTTTGACGAGATCAGGAATTATCTTAGTTCCCCGCCTATTTTGATTCCGCCGCAGAAAGGAGTGCCGTTCAGGTTATATTTGTCAGCCGATGAGAGGTTCATCGGTTCTGTTTTGATCCAAGAATTTGAAGGCAAGGAGCGAGTTGTGTTTTATCTGAGCAGAAGGCTTTTGGATGCTGAAACGAGATATTCTGCGGTGGAGAAATTATGTTTGTGTTTATATTTCTCATGTACAAAATTAAGACACTATATCCTATCGGCTGAGTGTACAGTGGTTTGCCAGGCCGATGTGGTCAAGTATATGCTGTCGGCTCCAGTCTTGAAAGGGCGAATTGGCAAATGGATTTTTGCGTTGACAGAGTTTGATTTAAGATACGAATCGGCTAAAGCAATCAAAGGACAAGCAGTGGCCGATTTTATTGTGCAGCACAGGGGGTCTCACGAAGATTATGTGGAGCCGATCCCATGGATCTTATTTTTTGATGGATCGGTTGGCAGGCATGGATCTGGTATCGGTTTGGTTATTGTATCGCCTCGGGGGGCAAGTTTTGAGTTTGCTTTTACAATTAAGCCTTATCGGACTAACAATCAAGCAGAATACGAGGCGGTGCTGAAAGGACTTCAATTATTTAAGGAGATCGGGGCCGATATCATAGAGGTTATTGGTGATTCTTTCTTGGTGATCAAGCAGTTATCTGGAGAATATGAGTGCAGGGATGATGTTTTGAGGTCATATTATGAAGAATGCATGGATTTGTTGAAAGATTTCAAGATGGTGTCAATAAATCATATTCCTAGGGAGCAGAATTTGGAAGCCAATGATCTTGCACAGATTGCTTCAGGATATCGGCTGAATAGGCAGGTTGAGGTGGAGATAGCCGATATTGATGTCCAGAGCAAGGCCGATGACTGGAGGCAGGAGATAATTGATTATTTGCAAAATCCGTCGCAGTCTGTTTCCAGGAAGATTCGGTATAAAGCTACTAAGTATGTGCTACTTGATGGGGAGCTGTATTATCGAACTTTTGAGGGAGTTCTACTTAGGTGCCTAGATTTGGAAGAAGCCAAAGTGGTCATGTGCGAGGTGCATGAAGGTGTCTGTGGGACTCACCAATCGGCTCATAAGATGAAGTGGTTGCTAAGAAGAGTGGGATATTTTTGGCCGACAATGTTGGAGGATTGCTTCAGGTACTATAAAGGGTGTCAAGATTGTCAGAGATTTGGAAATGTGCAGCGAGCACCAGCGTCGGCTATGAATCCTATTATCAAACCGTGGCCATTCAGAGGATGGGGAATTGACATGATCGGCCAGATTTTTCCTCCATCAAGTAAGGGACATAAATTTATATTGGCGGCGACAGATTATTTTACCAAGTGGGTGGAAGCGATTCCTTTGAAGAAAGTTACGTCCAAGGAAGCGGTCGAGTTTGTAAAGGAGCATATTATTTATCGGTTTGGGATTCCTCAGACGATAACTACTGATCAGGGGTCCATCTTTGTGTCTGATGAGTTTCAACAATTTGCTGCCAGTATGGGAATCAAGCTATTAAATTCGTCGCCTTATTACGCTCAGGCCAATGGACAAGCAGAAGCTTCTAACAAGAGTTTGATCAAGTTAATTAAGCGGAAGATTGATGAGCAGCCACGGCGATGGCATACTACATTAGCCGATTCACTATGGGCCTATCGGATGGCATGCCACGGATCTACTCGGGTGCCGCCGTATCAGCTGGTATATGGACATGAGGCAGTTTTGCCATAGGAGACTAACATCGGATCTAGGAGAATTTCTTTGCAGAATCAGTTGACGGCCGATGATTATTATAACTTGATGGCAGATAAACTTGAAGATTTAGCTCAGAATCGGTTAAGAGCGCTGGAAAGAATCAAGGAGAATAAGGCTAAGGCAGCTCGGCATTACAACAAAAAGGTGGTGAATAAGTCGTTTGCCGAAGGGGATCTTGTGTGGAAGTTGATTTTGCCGATCGGGTCCAGGGATAATAAATTCGGGAAATGGTCGCCTAATTGGGAAGGGCCCTATCGGATTAATCGCTGTGTGCCTGGTAACGCATATATATTAGAAGATCTTGACGGGACGGAGTTTGCTAAAGCACTTAACGGGAAATATCTCAAGAAATACTACCCTAGTGTTTGGATCAACTCTTAAATCGGTTAAGTACAGCTGATCTCTAAGCAATTCAGAAAGCCGATGTTTTTCTGCATCGTCTAAAGACAGTCGATATCAATTGATATCGCCTTCAGATCAAACAAGCAAAGATATTATCAAGATTGAAAAGGATGAGTGGCAGAGCCGATCCGGATTACATGACAGCAGAAAGGTGATCGGCATGTTCCAGAAGATCGTCAGTTGCAAAGGTTTAAGATTTACAAGAATTTTTGGATCGCTTCAATTGCGCGCAAGCGGATTTGATCAATCTCATTAATTGCACGGATGTCGTCTTCGTCGGAGCCCGGGATGGTCTTCAGACTCTTGTGCTGATGAATGACTTGACGCACTGCCGCTGCAACTTTGGCCTCTTGGTCCTGGACAGCTTGCGGTAGGCCGATTAGTTGGGATTCTGTTGCTGTGAGGTCTCTGCGAACTTTTTCAAGTTCTGCCAGTAAATCGGCCTCCTTTTTCTTCAGCTGGTCTAACTTAGGTTGGAGCTTTTGGGGGACAGCGGCCATGTCATCAAGCTTTTTCTTCTCTGCTTGGGCTAATAGCCGATCGGCTTGGATGTCTTCGGTGGTCTTCTATTGGTCAGCACGATCGGCTATGCGCTGTCTAAGCTTGATGAGTTTGAATTTATGGGATTCCAGATATGCTGCGGGAGTTAGTGCATCGACAAGTTCTTCGGGCAGATGGTGTTCAATTTCTGCGAATCTTGCCCGGATTGGCCCGCAATCTTCCGCTAGCGCGTCAATTGGGTTTTCCAGCCGACTGAGGATGCTCGTCAAATATTCGCGTACGTCGGCTGGGAAGGATGGTTTGGTTGTTGCGCTGGTGGCTGTGGGTTCTTCTACTTCTAGGTATTTGCCGATGTCGAAGGAGAGCAGATCGGCTAAGGACTACAAAATTGGCATCGGTAAAGGAATCAGTGAAAAGTTAAGAGCAGAGTATGGACATAAAAGAGTTACCTGAGGAAGGATATCGGTGGCTTGCGCGACATCGGTTTCAGGGGGAAGAATGGGCTGTTCTTCGAGGGGGCCGATGTCGGCTGATGGAGTAGGGACAGTATCATCAAGAACCAGAGGACTTGGTGCTGAGAGGGGTGTTAGTGATATGCCCTAGAGGCAACATGGAGATGTTATATATATCACATGCTATGTTTATAATGTATTGATTTGTTCCTTGAAATAGACATTATCATTGTTGATCAATGAGTATGTGACTTATTCATGAGACTCTTAATGTCAAATATTGCTATTTCTAAATGATCCCTGATCATATATCATATGAGGAACAAATATGATTGTAATATCAGCATATGTATTGATTGATGATCATGTCTCATGGATCATGGTATGGAGATACCAAATCGATAATATGGACATATGTTAGTGAACATTATGTTGGATAGACCCGCCATGAGATACTGCAGAGATTTCATGTGTCATCAGTTAGTCTCAAGTAGTGTTTATGTAGAGTCCTTACACTTGAGATCATCATGGTTCCCAACATACGTAGTAGCTTATTTTGGGACTACTAAACACTACTCCGTAACTGGGTAGTCATAAAAGTGGTCTTCGGGTTTGCTATGAAACATGTAGTGGGATATGACTGATCAAGATAGAATTTGTCCCTCCTTATGGGAGAGATATCTCTGGGCCCCTCGAAGTAATGGATTATGGAAGTGCATGGCCATGCTACGGTGATTGAGGTGTCAATCACAAGTTTGTAATCCATCACAGGATCGAGAGAGTGATTGAGCTATTAAGAGGATGACACAAGTCTCGCCTTGAGCTCAATCGATATCGTGAGGCAAAGGGATTTGTACATAAGGACATTACAGGTTCAGCCCCGATATGATCTTTACGTATATCTTGGGGCTAATATGCCTTGCTAGAGGCCGCTATTAACAGGGTGACCAGAAAGGGCGTTTCTGGGTCGTGACAAAATATACGTGAACCTACAGGGTCAACACACTTAATGGGTTGGAACACTTATTCGAATGTGATTCGAATATGGGCTCGATTCGGATAGAGATCGAGTAGACTCTTACTGGGCTCAGTCCACGAGGCCCGAGTAAGGTGGTCTATATATAGGGAGGCGAAGGGCTGAGGAGTTTCACGTGTGTTTTCTGTTAGCCTCGAGCAAAACCCTAGCCGCCACCTTCCGAGCCGAACCCTAGCCGCTCACGAGTGCTAGTACACTCGCGATCGGTGTTTCAGCCCGGACGTGTGGATACCCGTAGAGGCGCTGCTCGTTGCGGCGTTGATCGGCCGGAGATCAACTACTTCCACTACTACCTCGACGCGCGCGTGGTTGGACGGCTTCTCCAACTCTTCCTCCGCTGCACTGCGCGTCTAGTGGTACGATCCATGATCCCTTCTTTCGCATGATGGTCCTGGTGTGCGCGTTAGAAATTTTATTTTTGCTATCGTAGCCTACGCGTACTCTACAGTGGTATCAGAGCCATCTTGTGTAGATTGCGATCTGGATCATCGCATATGTTGATATGCGGGAGCGGTAGATTAGATCTATTGCAGTCTAGATTAGTCGGTTCATGTGATGATCGATGAAGGCACGGGTTGATAAGATCAATCATGGATAGGGGTTAGATAAGGTACGGATTATAACACTATTAGCGCCTGGAGATTGTCTCGGATCGGCAATAAGGAGGTTATGCCGAATGCTAATAGGTTATGAATAGGGATGGATGAGGCGTAGATCATAAGACTACTGGCGCCCTGGAGATTGTCTCGGGATCGGCATAAGGTGGTTATGCCGAATGCTAGTAGCTTATGGATTTGATAGCCCTGGGAACAGTGGTAACACTATTAGCGCCCTAGAGATTGTCTCGGATCGGCATAAGGTGGTTATGCCGAATGCTAATAGGTTACGGATCTGATAGCCCTGAGCCAATGGAAAAACTAGAGTCCTGGAGATTGTCTCGGATCGGCATAAGGAGGTTATGCCGAATAGTTTTTCCACAGCGATTTCATAGATTGGACCGCCGTGCGAACCCTACGAACCCCCCTTGTATAGCGTTATAGGTTCACATCGTTAAGTAGAATGCGATTCTACGTCTAACTTGTTTTTGCAGGGAATGATGTGAATTAGTATGGCCCTATAGCTTATTTGGAATGTATGAGATGTATATGATGCATGTAACATTCGTTCATGACCTGTGTGTCATGATTTTTCAGCTTTTGTTAGCTGTCTTAATTGTATTTAACGACCTGCGTGTCGACCTTAGTGCTTGAATCCATTCTTGTAATCTTCAATTGCTAGCTATTATAGATAGTAGCCTAGACTTGAGGTTACAAGTTTTCAAGCATGATGACCCAAAGCTGAGATGTGGAGGATGAAGATCATCTACACGTAAATGGAGATGGGGATCACCATCCTTTTGGGCCATACTAATTCTATCTTACTCTTATGCCATTATATATGTGATATGTTGCTATGGTAGGATAGAGTCCCTCATGATAAAAATTAGGTGTTTATGCCCTTCCATATGTTGCACCAAAAGATAATGATCACCATATTGTAGGCCTACCAAAGTAGGGTGCAATTGGTTATCATCATTATTTGGGGTAGATGTCGGACATCTACATGCGGAAGCATTTGGTTTACTTAAACAAGGTCATCAAAACAGTCTTTGGATCTTGGGGCATAGGTTGGGGCCGGGGCATAGTGATGCACCCAACAAGCAAGAGTCACATAGAGATGTGATTAGCAAGGTGTTGCTTACCCATGTCATTAGTTTCCTAGCCGTTGATGCCAAAGCTCACTAGAATTAGTGAAATGAGGATCTTGACCCACTATGTAACTTAGAGGGAGTTTTGTTGCAAACACATAGTGGGAGTCTTTTGTTAAATAGTTTAATAAAAGATGAATATAAACATAGTGCTAAAACTTTGCATGTTCTTATGTTGTAGATCATGTCAGCTAACGCATCATCCAGTTCTTTAATTTGCGATCTGTTTCTTGAGAAAAGAAAAACTCAATGGAACAAACTTTATGGATTGGTATCGCAACTTGAGAATTGTTCTCAAGCAAGAGCGCAAGGAGTATGTCCTTGAGACTCCTTTTTCCTGAGAACTTGCCTACAAATGCTTCTGTGGCTGCACGGAGAGCTTATGAGAAGCATACGAATGATTCCTTGATGTGAGCTGTCTTATGCTTGCCACAATGTCCTCTGAGCTTCAGAAGCAATATGAGAACACAAATGCCTAACAATATCATTGTGGGTGCGTGGTATGTTTGAGAACCAAGCAAGGGCTGAGAGGTTCAACACTTCAAAGTCCTTGTTTGCGTGCAGGCTTGGCGGAAGGGAATCCCGTCAGCCCTCATGTGATTAAGATGATTGGCTACATTGAGAGTCTGGAAAAGCTTGGTTTTCCCCTTAGCCAAGAGTTGGCTACTGATGTGATTCTCCAGTCGCTCCCTCCGAGTTTTTGAGCCATTCATACTGAACTATCACATGAACAACATGGACAAGACCTTGGCTGAGTTGCATGGGATGCTTAAAACTGCCGAGGAAACCATTAAGAAAGCACCAGTCATGTGATGATGATGCAGGAAGGCAAGGGGGCAAGGGCAAGCCCAATGTCAAGAAATGCGCGGTCAAGAGAAAGTTAACTCCCGATGAGATCGCGAGGCAGAACCAAGGCCAAGCAAGACAAGAAAGGGCGCTGCTCCTGACGCAGTTTGCTTTTACTGCAAGGAATCAGGACATTGGAAGAGAACTGCCCAAAGTACTTGGAGGATCTTAAGAAGAAGGGAAGTGCGACTTCCACTTCAGGTATAAATGTTATAGAGATCAATCTTGCCTACTTCATCTACTGATTTTTGGTATTTGATACCGGATCGGTTGCTCACTATGCAAATCGTTGCAGGGCCTAACAAGAAGTAGGAGTTTGAGAAGGAGCGAAGTGGATCTTCGCGTTGGCAATGGAGCAAGAGTTGCTGCGGTGGCTGTCGGCACCATGCCATTGTCTTTGCCTTCAGGATTAGTTTTGGAATTAAATAATTGTTATTGTGTTCCATCTCTTTGTAAGAACGTTATTTCTGCTTCATATTTGCAAGCAGAAGGTTATGACTTTAGATCTGTGGACAATGGTTGTTTCTCTTTATTTCAAGGATATGTTCTATTTTCATACTCCTATTGTGAATGGGTTATACGTTCTAAATCTTGAAGGGGCACCGGTCTATAACATCATACAAAGAGGCAACGTCCTAATGATTTGAATCCACGTTTATCTGGCATTGTCGCTTGGGTCACATAAATGAGAAACGCATTGAGAGGGCTCCATAGAGATGGTCTTCTACACTCATTTGATTTTGAATCATTTGAAACATGTGAATCTTGTTTACTTGGCAAGATGACAAGGGCACCTTTCACCGGTCAAGGTGAAAGGGCAAGTGACTTATTGGGACTCGTACATACTGATGTATGTGGACAATGAGTTCAACAGCCAGGGGTGGTTTTGGGTACTTCATAACTTTTACTGATGACTTTTAGTAGATTATGGGTATGTGTACCTAATGAAACATAAGTCTGAATCCTTTGAAAAGTTCAAGGAATTCCAAATGAAGTAAAAATATTTAGGTAAACAATCAAGTTTCTACGATCTGATCGTGGAGGCGAGTATTTGAGCCACGAGTTTGGCAATCATCTGAAGGATTGTGGATTGTTCCACAGTTGACTTCACCAGGAACACCTCAATGGAATGGGGTATCTGAACGGAGAAATCGCACTTTATTAGATATGGTGCGATCCATGATGAGCCAAAGTGATCTTCCATTGTCTTTTGGGGATACGCTCTTGAAACAGCCGCGTTTCACACTAAACAGAGTTCCATCAAAGTCAGTAGAAAAGACACCATATGAGATGTGGACAGGACAACGTCCTAGCTTGTCTTTCCTTAAGATTTGGGGATGTGAGGCTTATGTAAAACGTTTGCAATCCCGATAAGCTCACTCCTAAGTCTGACAAATGCTTCTTTGTCGGGTATCCTAAGGAAACAAAAGGATATTACTTTTATAATCAACATGAAGGCAAAGTGTTTGTCGCCCGGAAACATGGTGTCTTCTTAGAGAAAGAGTTTTTCTCTCCAGAAGGGATAGTGGGGGACCGGTTGCAACTCGAAGAAATTCGGAAACACCTGAAAAAGTTTCAGCTCCTACAGAACCACAACAGGATGAACAAAGTGTTGAAGCACCTGTTGTAAGACACACCGGCACCACGTAGGTCAAGAGAGGTCACGTCGTGCACCTGAGAGGTACATGTTCTCTTGACTACTCAACAAAGGGACATATTTGTTAGACAACGATGAGCCTAAGACCTATGAAGAAGCGATGGTGGGACCAGACTCTGAGAAATGGCTTGAAGCCATGAGATCCGAAATTTGAATCCATGTCATAGTAATCAAGTTTGGGAACTTGGTTGATCCACCTGATGGTGTTAAAACCATTGAGTGGCAAATGGGTTTTCAAGAAAAGATAGACATGGATGGAAATGTTCACATCTATAAGCACGATTGGTGGCAAAAAGGTTTCAAACAAATTCAATGGTGTTGATTATGATGAAACTTTTTCGCCAATCGTCGCAATGCTAAAGTATTCAGGATCATTCTAAAAGCGATTGCTGCATATTCGACTATGAAATATGGCAAATGGATGTCAAAACAGCTTTCCTTAATGGAAATCTGAGTGAGGATGTGTACATGACACAGGTGCCACGGGTTTTTGTCGATCCACAATCAGCTGGAAAGATATGCAAGCTGCAAAGATCCATTTTATGGATTAAAGCAGGCATCTTCGGAGTTGGAATATTCGTTTTGAATGAAGTGATCAAAAGGGTTTGGTTTCATCAAGACGAAGAAGAGCCTTGTGTTTATAAAAGACTAGTGGGAGCGCACTTGTATTTCTGATTTTATATTGGACGACATATTACTGATCGGAAATGACATTCCTATGCTCAATCTGTTAAGTCTTCATTGAAAAATAGTTTCTCTATGAAAGACTTAGGAGAGGCGGCATATATTCTGGGCATCAAGATCTATAGAGATAGATCAAGAAGGCTAATTTGATTATGTCAAGATACATACATTGACAAGGTGTTGAAAAGGTTCAACATGCAGGACTCTAAGAAAGGTTCCTACCGATGTCACATGGTAAAATCTTAGCAAGAGTCAGTGTCCTAGTACACCTGATGAGCGGGATAAGATGAATGCGATCCCATATGCTTCAGCTATTGGGCCATTATGTATGCCATGCTTTGGTACACGTCCAGATGTCTCGTATGCTTAAGTACTACGAGTAGATATCAATCGGATCTAGTGAAGGTCACTGGATTGCGTAAAGACATCTTGAAGTACTTTGAGAAGAACTAAAGATGTGTTCCTTGTCTATGGAGGTGAAGAAGAGAGCTCGTTGTAAATGGTTACACTGATGCTAGCTTCCAAACTGACAAAGACGATTTCAGATCGCAATCTGGATTTGTGTGTTCTGCCTAATGGCGGTTGCGGTGAGCTGGAAGAGTTCCAAGCAGGAGACGGTTGCTGATTCTACAACGGAAGCGAGTACATTGCAGCTTCTGAAGCTGCTAAAGAAGCTGTTTGGATCAAGAAATTTGTTTCGAGCTTTGGTGTGATGACTAGTGCCTTCAGTCCGATTGGACCTCTACTGTGATAATAGTGGGGCCATTGCGCAGCCAAGAGCCTTAGATCTCACCAAAAGTCCAAGCACATTTTACGGCGTTTTTCATCTCATTTTCCGCGAGATAGTTGGAGAGAGGCGATGTAAAAGATATGCAAAGTACAAACGGATTTGAACATTGCAGATCCGTTGAAAACCGCTTCCCCAGCCAAAGCATGAGGCTCACATAGGGCAATGGGTATTAGATACTAACATGGTTGACTCTAGTGCAAGTGGGAGACTGTTAGTGATATGGCCCTAGAGGCAACATGGAGATGTTATATATATCACGCATGCTATGTTTATAATGTATTGATTTGTTCCTTGAAATAGACATTATCATTGTTGATCAATGAGTAGTGACTTATTCATGAGACTCTTAATGTCAAATATTGCTATTTCTAAATGATCCCTGATCATATATCATATGAGGAACAAATATGATTGTAATATCAGCATATGTATTGATTGATGATCATGTCTCATGGATCATGTATGGAGATACCAAATCGATAATATGGACATATGTTAGTGAACATATGTTGGATAGACCCGAGGAGATACTTGCAAGAGATTTCATGTGTCATCAGTTAGTACTCAAGTAGTGTTTATGTAGAGTCTTACACTTGAGATCATCATGGTTCCCAACATACGTAGTAGCTTATTTTGGGACAACTACACTAAACACTTACTCGCCTAACTGGGTAGTCATAAAAGTGGTCTTCGGGTTTGCTATGAAACATGTAGTGGGATATGACTGATCAGATAGAATTTGTCCTCCTTATGGGAGAGATATCTCTGGGCCCCCACTCCCTCTCGAAGTAATGGATTATGGAAGTGCAATAAATGGCCATGCTACGGTGATTGAGGGTGTCAATTCACAA
>RYFJ01001348.1:0-92718 GCA_003991445.1 Oryza meyeriana var. granulata | reverse complement strand
AGATTGAAAAAGAACACAAGGAATAAAAAATAGAAAGGAATAGGACAGCATGCCCAAGTTTGATTTAAAAAAGAATGTCTAAAACACATGAATTGCTGTAATCTTGTTGTTTGGATGCTTCACAGAAAATAGTAACAGGAAATTTGGAGAGAGAACTGGACAAAAATAAATATCCAAGGTTTGATGCTCGATGATTAGATATTTTCTCACTAAATTTCCCACTGCACTTGGTCCAAAAACGCATAGGATTTTTTTTTCCAAAGGAGTGCAGTATATTACAAATCCTCTAATATCATTTGTTTCAAAGGTGCCCTGATCTCAGAATTTCCTCCCGACGTACAGTAAAGGGAGTCGGTGATATATCTACCAGTATGGTATTTCATTCCCCTCTATACAGAAATGTTCGCTTCTTGTTTGGTACCGATCATGGGAACGAGTCATATGGAATTAATATCTGGAGCTATATCGAGCACACAAAAGATGGATGGGGCTAAAAAATGTGGACGAGTTTGCATCCGATGACACGGCTTCCATTCGATCCTAGAGAAAGTAGAGACATGGAAGCATGATACTTGCATTCACTCCACGAATAAAAAACACAAATTATTGAAATTTGCTCTGAATAAATATTAAAACATCCTGCAAAAAAATTTATACTTTTGCCTATGCCAAGTTCTAATTGTTAGGTCGACTCATGATGTCAAAGAGGAGAGATCTGTTGTACTAACTAAAATCGATTTTTTGGTTAATCGACGACTAAAATCAATTAAGGCTGATGTCGTGTGCCGGCGAATGGCTGAGCTATTTCCCAGGCCAAAAACTGACGAGCCAGTTAGCTGGTAAATTATTAAGTTTTAATTGTTACAAACTTGAAAAATAGATTTATTTGATTTTTTAAAACAACTTAAAGTTTTCATACGAAACATATCGTTTAAACAGTTAAATACCGTGCTAACAAAAGAAAGTAACTAGCCAAGTTCAGCCGGAAAGTAACGATAGCCTAAGCATCCAAACTATTTTTCTGAATGGGGATACATGTAACATGTCTGAATTAGATAGAGGACCTATGGGGTCGAAGAGACTAAGGAAGAGTCCAATTGTTCCAACAAGATGACCAGCTACGACTTTGACGTGGGCTATCATTTTGTAGCTAAATCTTATCATGTCTCCTTATTGTTGATGTATTGAGAGTGGTGGTTCACAAGGTATACTTCCTCTGTCTGTAAACCGGTTAGCCCATTCAAAATTTATTTTAAAATATAGCTACTTCTACATCAATTTTCTTATCTTAACCAATACAACCATTCTCGTTTAATTTTTCGGTTTACTTTTATTCACCTGACCACCAACTAGTGATTCTGATTTAATCTCACGCATATCCTTAATTTTCAAAAAAAGTTCTGGAATAGTATCTAATATTGGAAGACTAGAGGAGGGAGTAGAAAATCAAACGTTCTTGTTCCCCCCTCTTCTCTTGAGCTCTCAAGAACACCCATACAGAAAGAAACCACATTTCCTCCTTTGACCCCTCCTCTCTCCTTGTCTAGCGCTCACTGCCCGGCGAGTGGGAAGGACGAGGGTTGGGCCTCTCCCTCTTGTACATCTAGTGTCGGGTCGGTCTTATAGTTCGGTTCTCCGTTTCTTCTTCTTTTTGGTTTTGTAAGATGTGGAGGAGGGTTGTCGCGGATTAATCTGTCCTCGTTTCCGGGTCTTCCATCTTGTATGGAGCGGTGTATCGAGAGCTATAGGGCCGGATCGCACCCGTACAATGACTTTGGATTCATCGCTACTATCCATCATCTAGGAGGAGATTTCATTCAGATCGGCTAAGGAGAAGTAGCACCGACCTGATTCCTGCTTTCCTGCCGGTGAGCATTCTGCATGAGTGGCAAGCATTTTCCACACTTCAGGCAACCTATTTTTTCAACTAGCAAAAGTGAGATACTCAAGTAGACCTTAAAAGCTTCTACCTAAAATTACAAGGAGCCCCTATTGGGTTTGGCTTCTTGGTGATTTTATATGCATTGCGTGTTCTGATTTTGGCCTCTATTGCCAAGCGTCATCTAATCTTATCATCGCCGTGTGCTCCACTTCCGCGTCAGTCTTCTTGTACGGTTCAGACGGAATTTTTAAGTTGCGGTGTGGTATTCATTGATGCTCAAGGCCGCGTAACCTCCTTCTTTTGTAGACCGCCAACTGTGGGGAGTCCTGCGCAGAGGCTTCCTCTTCTGGCCACCGCGATGCTGTGGCTTGGCTGAGGTCCCTTTGCTGATCATCAAGGTGCAACCGTTGTTTTATTCTCGGTGTGTGGGTGGACGAGTAGGTGCCAAAGGGGATTGATGTATTTTTTAAATAATCTTGTTGAGAGTCCTTGCTGTTGCATAAGAGGTGGAGCCTTGTTGTATACATTTTGCTAAGTTTGTACACTTGTGGAATCTCCGAGAAATCTAGTGCGAGAGATTCATCCGTTTGCGTCAGTTCTAAAAACAAGCCAAGAACGATGGAAGTCTTTCTTGCGGGCCTCTGACGATGCTGGAGGATTAGACCGAACAGCTCCCAGAACCAGACCTGCACCAGGGGGGGGTTACGTTATACATGCTTTAATTTTAAAAGCGGTAAACGCCAAGGGACGTAGATCAGGCTGAAGGTTGTAGTGTGTGGGACGTGCAACTTTCTTAGCAGTCAGTTCCATGCCAAGCCAATGGCGTCAATAAGGCGAGTGCAGATGGTTTCGGGAGTCAAGAGCTTCTCGTGCGTCTATCTTGAAGGTGGGTATTTTCTGAGGGTTTTTTTTATGAAAAGAGAGATTATGTCCCGTTGGTGCTATTTACCATAGAACCAAGGGTTAAGGGGCATTATGTAATACGGTCAAGGGGATTAATTGGATTCTCTCCATGTCCAATAAAGTTAGTGAATATGTATAAGGTTTTTGTACATTATGGGTCAGGACGCGTATCCGATTAGATTTGCTGTCGTAATATTTACAATAACTATGAAACTAATATGTATAGTTGTTAGTTCAGATTACTTAGTCAAGAATTTTTTAAATGTGTGATTTATTTTTTCTAAACCAACGAGATCTTTATATTTGGGATAGAGGGAACTATTTAGTAAATATAAATTTGAAATCCATTGTATATATAAATATGTGATGAAAAAACATTGCATACAAGATGAGCATGATTTTTTCTGAGTAAAAAGGGAAGAGTTTGATTAAATCGTTATCCTAACTCCATGTAGAAAGAATCATTTCATCATTTAGGGGTGACTTGGTTGTCAACCGATGACTTGAGCGAGTAATTAAGACAAGCATGGAGGAAAATAGCCTCTTCATCCAGCCGGACTAATCTAGGGGAGGTTGGATTCTGGGACCTGCTTAAAGGGGCAGTCCAGGCGTACAACTCCAGAGCTGATGCGGCGGGTCCAAACCGTGGACCAAATGAAAGTAACGAAGGCGAACCTCCGACCTCGGAAGCTAACGGGCTACCTTTTGCCCGCTTCCGCACAGCTTCCGCCATGGTGGGACAGGTTGATATCTGCGTATAGAAGATGTGTGTGAGCTGCGTTTCCAAGAGATATAAACGTCAGAATCGAGGCGCTCGCTGAAAAAATTCCCCGTTGCCTTTTCGCCCACCCCCTTGCACCTTTCCCCCCATCGGATTCCACCCCACGCTGTCGGCGATGGCCACGACCACCGCGAAGCCACCGGCGACGGCGGCGGTGGGGGCGGGGGAGGTGTCGGAGGTGGAGCTGTCGGAGGCGGGATCGCCGGACGTCGGCAGCCAGAGCAGCGGGAGCGGGAGCGGGCGGAGCACGGCGGGGTCCTCCGGGTGGGTGTACCACCTGGGCGTCAACTCCATCGGCCACGAGTACCGCCACCTCCGGTTCCTCCGTCATCCGGGCAAGACCGTCGCCATGTACAGCGCGACGCCGAGCAAGCACCCTGGAATCGTCGTTTTCCCATTCTCCTCCTTCCTTGCTCCTGCTAAGTCTCCTCTCTGGATTTCTTATGCGTGTCAGCGTGTGCGATCGCTCTCGCTTCTCGAGGATTTCGCCTTATATTGCTTTTCATCAGAACGGCTTTAGAGGGAAGGGCGGGGTTGGACGGAGCTGGTTTATGGGGCTCGTTGGTTTCCTCTCGCTTTAGACTCGTCGACCTTGTCAGAACTGTAGTGTTTGTTTGGCAAACTTTCACTTTTATTGGCGTAATGTAGGGGATGTCTCAATAGATGCAATTGCTGGTGAAATTGCGGCTTCAATTGGTTTGACTGATGACAACCGTGTCACTTATAGTAAATTGTGCATATCTGCATTTGGGGCTGGTATTGCTTTTATAGTCCGCTACTATATGATATATTGCTATCTGCTTGCCAACGGTTCTGAATCAAATCAATAGAAAATGGGGGAGTATATTGTAAACCGCTAAGTGTGTGTGACCAAGTTCTATATTTGGTCAATTACTGACTGATGAGTGAAACTATCTGGAATTTAAGGATGAAAATTTTCTGGCAATTTTAGGACCAATGCTTGGGCTGGATGCATTTTCTGTGTCTTATCGGAGGCTTTTTTTTTTTTTTTTGAGTTTTAGGGGTTTATCTTGCTAGTATAGTATCCGATAAAATTACTTATGGCTGTTGTTCCGCCACTGGCCTCGAGGTAGCAAGACGGTTGGGTAGAGGTTGGTGGATCTAACATTTGGATTTTGCATGGTGAGCATCACATGAGTGTTTATTCTCCTTATTGCATAATTATCTCTCTAAGTTTGTTTTTGGGGTGAATTACTATTTTGGAGGCTTATACCTGTTTCTGACTGTTGTTTTTATCTTAGCAACCTATCCCGGCAAGGCGTTCGGATGGTCACAGGTGCGCACTTACTCTTATGGTGGAGGAGCTTGGTCGCCAGATTATCAACCATGGGGTAATGGTCCAATCTGTTCCTTTGATTAACAGTTTGAACTGTTATATTGTGTTCCTATGTTTTCTAGTGCAGCATAAATTCTAGCCATCAGAACGTCGTGTCAAATATAGAAAATTCCTTCTGAAAAAACATGCCTTTTATGTGCGTAAGGTGTTTTGTTCTAAATGTCTCATGTGCTTGCCTTTATAAATAACCAATTTATTTCTTTATTTGAAAACCCAGGAATTCTATGTCTTGCGATTTTACAATCGGTCGGACCAAAGCAAAGAAAGGAGAGTACATGCTACATTGTTGGCTTACTTATATAACCTTCTGATCATATTTGCAAACATGGGGGCTCCTATATATAACGGACCCTAGAAGGTTTAGGGCTGCCATTTTTCCTTTTACTAGATTGCATTGTGGGAACCGCTGGTGAATGCTCGAAATGGATTGAAGCATTTGAGCAGGCAAAACAGCAGGTATTTAGCAAGTACTATCAAATACTAAACGCTATTACCTGTGTAAAGTAGTTTGTGTGTTCATGCATCTTCTATACCCTTTGTGCAAAGGCTAACTAGTTACCTGAAAAGCCACTCTTTTCATGGTGTTCAGCTCGAAGAAATCTGCTAATATTATTTGATTACTATTGTTTCCTAATGTTGTTAGCATTCAAGTTGTGAAAGCATATCATTGAAGCTATTTATGCACCAAAATTTATCATGTATAAAATCATTAAGACCCGTCGCTTATCACATTACAATAACCAGAAATCACAAAAATTATGACAGGGATGCATGCAAATGTGCATTGCAGAAGTAGACACTTTAAATGTTGAGCTTGAAATAAAGCTTGCTTCCAAGAAACATGATTACTGGCATGAGGGAGGCAAAGGAATGACGTTGAAATCTTGGAAATGTGTGAAGTGTTAACAAATAAGCTCAATCGGTTCCTCTGTGCCATGTGTTGCACTGGCACCTGTCCCTGAGTTTTAGCACTTAATTTTAGGATTTTAATATTTCATTACTCAAATAGGGCTTTAATACAATCTCCGCAGTCTATCTGTTATCGCTGGCATACAAGCCATTACCATAATTTATTGTACAAAAAGGTTCATTTCAATATTGAGTTTCAAATTTATACACAGCACTGGTTCTTTGTTTTAGGTATGAGTTCTGATTCCAATTTTTGCATCATGTACATGCGTTGCAACAGATCCCAACTAAATATATTAGTCTAAAATACAAGATGTAATAAATAAATAATTATCCTCAAATCTAAAACCTGCATACATAATTATGTGAAACTAATTAACCACCTACATATACTTATATGCATCAATGCAATATTTTTATATAAAAGTCTTACAATTAATATGTGCATGACTATATATTTGCACCCACAAAAGATCCTGCTTAGGTGGGTGTAGAACCTACCAATACCATCACCCTTAACACCCTGTTTATGTGTAAGAACATTTACAGTTGATAATTTCTACTACATTTGATTTGATTCTTTTATCCTGATTCTCATAACAGGCTGATTATGACCTGATGACGAGAGGGGTTAGTTGGAATAGATCCCAGAATGAGAATGAGTATGGTAGTTTCTCAGTGAGATAATAATTAGTTATTTCTTTTCCAATTTGCAATTTAAAGTTCTTTAAGCCAGAGCTCTTATGCCATATAATTGTTTACACCTGGAGGCTTAATCTTGATGGGCATCGACCTCGTGTAAGGAGATATGCACAAGGCTTGGGAAAACTTGTACGAATCGGTAAAGGTAAGATAACAGAGATGCAACATTAATTTGTATCATGTAGTCAGATTACAGTTTTACTTTAAAATTTTGGAGACAGCTCAATTTTGAATTTTAGATAATTTGCCCAATTCCTTGGCTAAATAAACCAAGCATATTTGACTTTATTTTTTCTATGGATCTATTTAAGAAAAAAACATTTTAGTTGTCCATAAGGGCAATAATCAAGATCTGAAATCCAAACGTGATCTTGGTAAATTGTAAAACTTGCTAGTCCTTTTAGATTTATTCATCATTTTGATTTTCTTGAGAACAAAATGTACCTGAGCATTGTTTGTAGGTATCCTAGTTCAATTCTGACACAAATTGGTTGTTGTCAACTCAGCATGCTAACCCACTTTGACTTTGAAGCTCTGCAGAAGAGTTGGATATGACTATACGACTAACTCTAGGGAAATAGCAATTAATCCAGATATGGAAGTTTGCATCAAAAATGATTTTCTGGTTACAAGAAAAATTATATGTGAAACCATGCTATTTGTTGGATTATTCAGCTGATTGCTGTGAAATGTATAATGTGTGTTAGTTAGGGATTAAAAGAAATCACTGATGCATTACTATTATTCACTAAAATGTATATTCATCAAGTACATGTACATGGGACCAATCCTAGACTAAAAATACAATTATATCCTATTATCCTTAACAGCCTTAACATATAATTAATTCCTCTCCTGATTTCAAGTTATAGAAACTCTAGTGCTTCATAATGGTTTATAACTTAGGGCCTGTTTGGTTGCTTGGCCACATATTGCTTGCCTGATACTTCCAGAATTACTCTCATAAATGTCTTCAGTCAGCCTTTTGCGCTATTTGTTTGTAAGTTATTCTAAGGTTTTGAGTTAACCCAATCATTTTATGTTTTCATTACAGGGCCAGAAAAGCTCCTTCGGCAGTCTTCAGATCTTCAAACCCATGAGATAGTTAATACAAACTTTGGAGGTGATTCTGGGGATGCCTTTGAAGCACACGAATGGAGATATGTTCGAACATTTAATGGTATCCTTATGCTATTCCTATTGGCACCGTATAACCAATCTGGTTCATCTGCCTGTATTCCTCTTTTGTTCCCTTGGATGGCTACTCAAATATATGTTAGGATGGAGTTATAGAAATCATCTTGTCACTTAGTGAAAGAGAGTGTTGCTGTGAATTCACACTTCACCTGGCAATCCACATAACTGGCTGGCACCCCTTTTTTCTTTAATGAATTATAAGACCCTGTTGTATCTTGGACAGTTTACATTACATAATCCATGCGCAAGAACATGAACTTGAGTTCTGAGTGCATTGCCTTAAGTGCACAAAATAATGGTCGACAACACGTCTTGATGACCCTGAGGCTCAGTTTGTATCCCTAACATTTTGTCAATAAATATTACTCTATCTGATAAATTAAATTGAAGTTAGATAGATAGTTTTTCTAACTTTTACCTAGTCAATTTCATCTCATATGTTCTGGAACACGATAAATACATCGATTTGCTACTTGATTGAAAAAAAAAAACAGCTAGCTAATCACAGATATCTAAACATGGTTCATCTAAAATGACCGAATGAGATTATTTATCTTTATGTCTATTATTCAATTCCTAGAGGCCTATAATGCTAAAATTTGAAACTTCTATAATCACTAAATCATGTCCAAATTATCATAAACTGATTTACTCCTATGTGTTTAATTGTTTTGCAGGTATAAGAATTTTTGAAGATATTGCAAACACAAAGGTAAGAAGGTACTCTTCTTAGGGTTAATATATTGAAGCAGCTTTGCTTGTTAGATCTCATGGTGCATGTTCTTGTTGGTTACATGGTTGTTGATCTATCCTTACCCCTAAAACATGCACTCTTTATGAAGCAATAATCATTAAGCAAGCCACATTACGGCGCTTGCTACATATCAATGATGGCTCTAACACTAGGAACAAAAGGTGTATGCACTATAGTATTTTTCATATATTGCACAAGCCAAGACATTCTTACATAGGAGGGGTGCATGTCCTTTTATAGGACTTTAAGGTCGGTTTCTACAGTAGCCGACTACAGTAACACATTTTTACAGCTCACGTTACAACTTATCTAACAACTCAAAGCTAGCTAAGCTACAGTATTGGAACTAACTAGTAAAGTTCCTTCTAGAGTTTCTCTTACACTAACATAGCTCTAACAAATTACCAATCTTCTAGTACATGCATGTTCTAGTTATAGCTTGAAACAATTCACTTACCATGCATGCACTTCACCTTAGTCAAATACAATTTGACTACTTAATTTCTAAAGAAAACAAATTAATTTTCCAACACTCCAACTATGTAGCATCCAACCTTTGGTCAAACAGCCTCTAACGCCCAAAAATTCACAACCGGAATTCTGAACATTTCTGTGTATTAAATCACTGTCTAGGAAAGCCAGGGTACACAATACCAAGTTGCCATACAGAGTACGTCTTACAAATAGCATAAGATTGTCTTACATAAATATAGCGAAAAACGATAAAGAAAGCCTATAAACTAGCCACGCGGAGGCTTCCATTCAACAGGCAGCTCGACGGCGGATCTAGCCTAGTCCTCCTAACGATCCTCGTCGGAAAGGTACTCCATCTTTGAGAGGGAGAAAGGGAGCAAGACTGTGTACCACCCACAGTACTTAACAAATCACACCCGCAATTATGCACAATGCATGGGAGACAAAGATAGGCTTTGGGTTCAGTGGCGTAAAAGCAGTTGCAAACAATAGTAGTTCACAAACGAGTAAAAGGTTATTTAATTAAGCAGTATTAAATCATCTCTGATCAATGTTACACCATGTTGA
Organism: Oryza meyeriana var. granulata; assembly: GCA_003991445.1. Lineage (NCBI taxonomy): Eukaryota > Viridiplantae > Streptophyta > Magnoliopsida > Poales > Poaceae > Oryza > Oryza meyeriana. The sequence continues at coordinate 83,192 of RYFJ01001348.1, read as the reverse complement.
CCAGGCCTAACCATCCATCGTATCCCTATAGCATATTTTAAGTCAGTTTATTAGGATGAGACTAATCACGGTGAGTCTTGACCAAACGCCCATAACCGTGGGCACGGCTATTCGAATAGATTTTAACTCTGGCCAAAGGTGTACAACTGTACCCACAAGACAGCCCCACACACGTTCCCGTGTGCCGGCGTGTCACCATGACACCCTGCGAGAGGCTGTGACAGGACCGTTCATGTAACTCCTCCCTAACCATCCACACCACGCTGAGGTTGCACTTGCCGACAGGGCACACCTTATCTACCAGGCTACCCCCTTGCGCCACAATGGATCTAGAAGCCGATCAACCCGATCCCGAGCTGACCCAACTCTATCACTCCCATTCTCACCAACAGTGCCTAGGAGAGGGAGAAGCTACGCTACAAGCCTAGCCGTTGCCCACGCTGGCTTGTGGTATGTATGAATAACTGCTCAAGGGGTTCCCACGAACCGGTCCTTAATTGCCATGGGTGCGACAAGCAAAACTATGCACCTATAGCCCACCAATGAGGTCAAATTTTAGTTATATAAGTGTCCATGACCAAAGTTCCATCCTTCGACATAAAGTCGAACAATAAATGTAATAATAAGTATTTATTCCCAAGGTGAGCTAGTTGATTCTAAGAATGGCTAAGCATCCTAGAAACATTTTATAGTCAATATGTTACCCAGGCTACAAAGGTATAAAGGATGGTCAAGTTATAATCATCAAATTGTATATATACATGAAATAATGAAATCATGCACATTTCTTTATTCAAAACAAATAATTTGCATAAAGTAGGTGAAATATGTTCAAGTAAACGATGTAACTTGCCTTGCTCCGGCTCTGCCAACTCTGCAACGACCTTGCAGTACACGGGAGGGTCGGAAACATCAGTTTCTATAGCAATCAAAGCACAGACAATTAAAAATAGTACATGTGAACACTGAAACATGGGCTAAAACTATTTTTAATGGATTCTTGACATTTTTCTGGATTTAATGAAATTTGAATGGAATTAATCGGAGCTCATATGAATTAGTTATGGATTTTTAAAGGTTTTCTGTGTTTTTCCTATACAAAAACAATTCCTAACCAATTTATTGCGCATTAAACCAGAATTATGGTGTCAGCGGACTTGGAGACCAGCGCCAACAGGCGGGCCCCACTGGTCAGCGACGCCCGGGACGATGGTGCACGGTGGACCACGTCCACCGCTGTCCGGCGGGACCAGGCCACGTGGCTGCTGACACGGCGGCCACGGAGGATCGAGGAGACGACGCAGCGCCAACAAGGCGAGGCACGGGTGCCCGCGATGGGCACCACATGGCCGGCCCCAATCTATCCTGAGGTAGATCGGACGGCCAGGAATGAAAGGGGCAGCGCCCCACTGGCACAGCCGTGCCGTGGTGTGGGGCGCGGGGCCCGATGGTCGCCGCTGGCAACTATCCAGCATGGCAGAGGGCAGCGGCGAGCGGCGGCGGTGGAGGGGGAACAGGTCAGGGCCTCACCGAAGGTCGGTGATGATCGTAGGGCGACGAACGGCGGCGAAGAAGAGGAGTCAGCAGCGGGAAGCTTCGGGATGGCAACGCCGACGGGGTTCCGACGGCGCAAAAGGGTGGCGGAGGTGCAGACGAGGTGTGGGAGGTCCTGGCGACGGTGTAGAACGGGATTAGGAGCAAACTAGTCGAGTGGATCGGCGGAATTTGGCGGCCGGGGACCGGTGGAGACACATACCGAAGGGGATGACGGCGGGGGAGGGGCTCCGGCAGCGTAGAGACCTGCGGGGGTGGCGGCCTAGACGCTCTGGCGCATGGCAGTGCTGGTAGTGGCGAGAGGCAGGCTCGGCGGCGACTACGGCGGCGGCGGCGAGCGGCTGAAATTGGCGGAGCGCGGTGGCGGCTTGGGAACTCGGTGCGTGAGGGGTTAGGATGCACGGGGAGCTCGGGTGTTTGGGGGAAAAGGAGCGGAGGAGTCCGGTGGGGGTTTAAGTAGGCACGGGGAGGGCGAGATCGTGGCCGAGGCGGCCGGATTTTGCGAATGAGGGAAACGGCGGCGAGGGCGGGACGTGGGAAATTCACACGGGGTAGTTTGCGAGAGTGGCGGAGGATGTGGGGAAACGGCTCGGTGACCAAGTCTGCGTGGTTTGAACCGAGGGCGAGGGCGCGTGGGCTCGGGATGAGGCGTAATCACACGGCGGGCGGGAGCCAATCCCCTCTGGCCGATTCAGCCGGAGGTTAGGGATGGAACTTAGGGGTGAGTGGTGAGACGCAGGGGTACGCTGACGAGCGGGCTTGGTTGGCAATGGGTGAGGGCGAGGGAGACGCGGGGGCGTGGGACTGACGGGTGGGGCCCAGCTATCAGTGAGGGAGAGGAGGGGAGGCGCACGGGGCGAGCGGGCCGGCGAGCAGGCCATGCATAGGAGTGGGCCACGGCCCGGAAGAGAAAAAAGAGAGAAAAGGAGAAAAAGAAGAAAGGGAAAAGGAAAAAGATTTTCCAGGAGGTTTATAATTTTGATAATGCTTTCCCATTTATTAAAAAATACTTCCAATGCTCTAAAAATTCCAGTAAAAATCCTGTTAGTGTATTTTGGCAAGAGGAATACAAGAAAAATACTCCTAGCCATGATGGATTGTTAGTTTGCATTTTCACCAATAATTAATTTCTTTAGCCTTAGTTAAATAATTTCTTTGGGCATTTTTTTTAATGTATTTTTGTGTGGCTCTATTAAGGGGAAAACTCAGGGTGTGACACAACCCCATACTCGATACCATAGTGCTAATGTGTATTTTTCCAGGCCTGTTTAATAGTTTAACCAATTTAAACAATTGTACCGTAGTACAAGTTAGAACAAGGTAGCTCTGTGCTTCAATGACTGAAATGCCTGAAGTGGATAATCAACCTCCATGCAACGAGCCGTGATCCCTCCCAATAAAGTTGCTGTTTCTTAATGAGTTATTCTGTGATCTATAACCTGCTTGGTTTGAAACCAATAGTTGCCAAATTTTTGTCAGATTGAGCACATTTGGTTTGTTTCCAAAAGTCTACTCCTGTTGGTATTGCTGTTCATTTGTTTGCCAAATTTTGGTCAAATCACAAACCCGTTGATTTTCCTGACCAAGCTTTGGTAATATAAACATTTTTAACAAATTGGCTGACTTTAGGAATGCGCCAAACAGGACCGTAACTCTTTCAAGGTGTCATCCAATTTACTACTATTCACATGTTTTTAGAAAAAAAACCTTATGCCTGCAAACCTGTTCCTAATTTTTGTAGGGTGGAAAAGGGGTACTTCTTAAGTCTGTTGGTGTGGTTGGGGCGAATCCTGATACTGTATTTGAAGTGGTTCTCAGCCTTGATAAGCATAAGCGATATGAGTAAGCTAGCAGTTGATTTGCACCTTACAATGGGACCAAATGCAAGTTATACTATGATGTATTGTCAGCTTGCTCTACTGAAATTCTCCTGTGCAGGTGGGATATGTTGACTGCTGATTTGGAATTGGTAGAAACAATTGATGGATACTACGATGTGGTTTATGGGACCTATGAACCTAAATATTTAAACTGGTATTTTTCTCTCACTGTCTTCTGCATTATTCCCTGAATAATTGACAACACTGATAGAAACGTTAACATTATAAATGTACTCATTTTTTTTGTACCAATGGTATCAATAAGGATTATCGAAACATGAACAAATAGCCCTCTTTTGGAGTTTGGACAACTTGAGCTTGATATAGAACATGTTTTTTAGTTCTTTTTTTAGGAAGCATGTTTCTTATAGCTGTATATGTAAGCTTCAATTATTAGTTAAGAGTTATTGATATTCCTGATTGAGCAGCTTTTAAAATCTGTCAATTCTGCTCTTAAGTATGTAGACTGTTTTCAGGTGGAAAGCAAAGAAGGATTTTGTTTTTTCCAGACAATGGTTTCGTGGACAAGATGGGGCATATAGTAAGTAATTAGGTCTTTATTATATCACAGGCTCATGGCTTTATTATTTCTACTACTACTCTCTGACATTCCTAAACGGATGGTCCTAAAATATATAATTAGGTTCACCTAGCTAGATTGAAATAGGAGGCAATGAATTCAACCTCTTAACTTCGAACTAAAATGCTTTCATGAATTCCATTTACTTGACAATTTTCTAGATGTAGTATCAGTTGATTTCCCCATGTGTTGTTATGTTCTGATAGGTGCTATGAATAACATGAAATTAATTGGTTTAACTTGGACAGCAGGAGAGTTACATGGTCCACTGTGCTGAGATGTGAGGTGCAGGTGATGTTCACCTTGGGGTATGTCCATCAGTAGTAAATAGTAATCACTAGCAAAGGGGGCAATATAGGAAGGATGGATGCTGACAAAAAATCAATTGATTCCTGACACTTGTCATGTAGGGCTATGGGGGATACCCCAGGAAAAAATACTGACCAAGATTGATAGGCTTGTGCTTCCAGGAATACATTTTTACTGGGGTTGACATTTAAGTAGTTGTGTTGATGTCAGTTGAGGACCAAATTCCTCCATATTTGTGAAAGAATATTGTGTCATGATAATGTTTTACCTTTTGCATGAGATAGTACACAGAAGTCATATTTGTGAAAGAATATTGTGTCATGATAATGTTTAACCTTTTGCATGAGATAGTACACAGAAGTCACACCAAATCGATGTATAACCACTCATAACTTTATCGAAGCCTTAACTCACTGACACATGCTTTCCTGTAAACTCATAATGGGTTCTTTATGTACAGCAACCAACTATCTAAATGCTATTAAGTTCACCTTGAACTTTTGAGGTTTCCAGTTTCATATGCAAGCTTTTCTGAACCTTCTAGGAGTAGCAATCCCAGAAGATTATGTAAGACTTTGAACTATTGAAATGGTATATCTATGTATAGGCAACCTAGCTGTCAAGTATATTAGCAGCACATATAGCAGTTGTTGTCTTCCAGTATATACTTTTTGTTATGGTCAAATGAGTTGGTTATGCCTTTTTCCCCTTTTGCAGCCCTTTTGCAGACTCCCGCCAGTCACCAGAAAAAACCTCCAAGGCACAGCTATGAACGTACAAAAATCAATTGTAAGATTCATCTTTCTTACTTTTATTTGGCCTGATCGGTAGCCTTGGCTGTGGCTGCGGCGCAGCCGCAGCTGCAGCCGAACAGCAGGGAAATTCATGCAATGACTATAGCGGCTGGCTGTGGCTGCGCGCCATAGCCAAGGCTACCGATCAGGCCCATTGTATTTTTAGCATGATTCAATGAGTTGAGTTGTTTTTTGCTCCTGTATCTTAGTTTTCAGCTTGCTTGTGATGCCTTGAAGTAGAATTGGATTATCCATTTTTTTATTTCAAAAAAAATGGTCACATTTTTTTAGATAATGATTTGGTCAGATCATGTTCTCGCTAGTTCAGTTTCATCCTACCATGCCCCCCCCATCGATTCTCTATCATATTGGTTCATTTGCTATTACTTACCACCTGCACAAAATATCCTTCCTCATCTTTCCAAAACAATTAACGGATGGTATTTAAGTTCTCAATTTCATCTTAAGCGTAAATTGTTGTGCAAAGTCAAATCGGGCCTATATTAAGAACAGAGGAAGTAATAGTGTGAAAGCCTTTCTCATAACAAATTTGGCTATGTCACTTTCATATGCCCAAAACTTATAGCCCAAACAATAATCATGGTCAAAGTAAACTTATTTTGACTGTAGGGGTTCGAGAGCGACATTCTTTTTTGGCTGGAGGGAGTATGTCGCTGTAGTTACATGGATGAGTATGTTAGATAAAAATGAATCTCTTATATAATCAACTTGGGTCGATAGTGCTCTTACACTATCCTATTCATAGTTAACCACAACTTTTTGCCCATCACTTGCAAAACTGAAAAAAGGAAGAAAGGTTTCACATTTTAATTCTGGCATGTCTTTCAGCTTCAACATGGGAACTAAGGAGGTTGAACCCGCCAGGATCATCAACTCCAAAGTGCCTTGTTACTCATATGTTGGAAATGACCCCAAGTTTTTGGGATAGATGGAAGAGAAAACACAGCGTGAACTTTGACAGAAATATTGCTTTTGCATTGCTCAGCCAAGTAGCAGGTTGGTCAGGTTTGCTTTTATTGCAAGAAATGATACCACCATTTTGGATTTTATACTGATGCCTTTGTTTTTCACGTGGCTAGGTCTAAGAGAATATTTTGCTGCAAATCCAGCTTTGACATCTGATTTACCTTCAACAGTATTGAGGCCCAAAGCATCTGATTCTTTGATCATCCAGAGTGAACTGGAAGATTCTGAACCTAATGATGAATTCTATGATGCACTTGCTAGAGGCGAATCCTTTGAAGATGAGGATAGTGAGGATGATGACGACGATGTGATTCCTAAGGTGATATTATATGGTTTAAAATCAGCATTATGTGAATTAGACTGTTATGTTATGTTCAGTAATAAATGGAGGCTCAATTTATGAAATTTCTGTGCAGTCTGGAAAAGTGAAGTTCAAGAATGTTTCATGGGCTATTGCAGGTCTTGCTATGAAGCCGACTAAAGGTCATAATCATAAACACAAGAGACATTTTAATTCTTCTAGCACTACTGAATAGTATGTTGATAAAAAAATGCATTTACCATTAGTTTCTCAAACCACAAAATGGACATTTATCGCAAAGTGTGGAATATACGTAAGGTAGGGCATATCTGGGATATAGTGGGTGCAATGTGCTCTGTTGCCTTTGCCTATATTTGCCAAAACAGATGTCAATTAATACTCCTTATGTTTTTAAATAGCTGTAAGGTTAACTTGTCTGTTCAAAATTTGACCAATTATAGCATCTAATATATTTAATTAGATCAAAAGAAAATCGTACTGTTAGATTTGCCATACATAAAAACAATATTTTTATTTTGAACTATTTATAAATTTACTGCAAAAAGGATCACTGTTGAAGTTTCAACAATAAAGTCAATGGTGAAATCATTTGAGTATGAAGGAAATTGCAACACGCTGTTTCTTTTACTCTTTAAACTTGCTAGGCTGCATAACTGCAAGTTGCTAGCTCGCATTACAACATTTCTTGTGGTTCATTTCAGTCATTTCGGATATGTCTTTAAGGTAATCATTGGAGAAGGAAAAGAAGTGAATAAACTGCAATTATAATCAAGTAAAATGGTAGCACAAAACATATGGAATAAACTGAAGAATGATGTACCTTATAGGCATTATCTTATTTAAGCTTGCTGTTCCCTTTTGTTTCAAGGGAAAGAGAACAATAGGTTGTGCTTCCCAATTTTATGTCCCCATGGCTCCATAAAATGTGGTACACTCATGGGTGATAAAAATCAATAATTCACTATATTTGTGACCATAATACCCTCAAATCCAAAGATCATGCTGTTATTTTGCTGTCCCTCACTCCTTGATTTTGATTGTACTTCTAATATAATCCCATGCTAATAAAATAAAATTCCTCCATTCATGTTTGTTCTCCTACAGCTTCGGTCGAGAAGAGCGAATTGGTTACAAATTCAACTCTGGTAACTATTGATTTAAACCATTTCCATGGCACCCTTCGACAAGCTAAAAGTGAAGATGACCCAAACTCTTGGAGTGAGCCTGGTGGAGAGAAATTCATGATAAGAGGAAAGACTTACCTGACAGACTACACTAAGGTAGTGTTTGAAAGAGCTTAAGGCTTACACTTATTATCTCGTTTTCCGTAAACGCTTCCCAAAATGTTAAACGAGACGTTTTTTGCAAAAAAATTCTATATAGAAACTGTTACTAGATAATCCTTGTGTTAGCAAGAGTAACTAGTAAATTGTCATACTTAGTTAAGGATAGGTAATAATAGTCAATTTGGATTTTATATGTGGATCATGAAGCTTGTAGCAGTTTCATGAAGCTCTCTCTACTAGTTTTTACTAGAGTCTTCTAATAGTTACTACAATGCTTACCAAAGGACAGCTAGGAGTTGAGTTTAACTTGAGCTGTAAAAGTCTGGCACTGTAGCAGGTCGGTTACTGTAGCAACCGACTTAAATACTTATAAAAGGAGATGTATACCCTCTTGTAAAAAAAGAAAAGGGGGCTTGTGTAATAGTGATCCTACCAACAGAGATTTCTTTTAAAAAGCAAATAAATCCATTTTTTAAGTTTGTAATACATAATACTTAATTAATCATGCACTAATAATCTTTCTCGTTTTGCGTGCTAAAAAAAGCTTTAAGCTAGAAACACTTTCAAACACTACCTAAGGTGGGAGGGAGTACTACATTATTCCATTCCACTAATTAGAAAATTGCAGAAACTACATTATTTATTTCTCTGTTAGTTAAAAAAAGTTAGAAGCCATTATATGGCTCACGTACATCAAATATATCAGTAGAAGGTTTTTATTCTATAGATAATGGTACGTATATCAAAACTTCTTTGAACATGTCAGGAGAATAATATTTAAATTAGGACAGTAATAATTATAGTGTGGATTACTTGTATTTTGAGCAATCTGAAGTGTAATTAGGTAGATCAGTGTATTCTTAGCAAAGACCAACCAGTAAAAATATCAGATATCAGCCCAGCATTTGGCTATGCACCTTATTGAGTTGAAACCGCTATGCTGGGAAGATGCATGACTAGTTTATGTTTAATCACCTTATGGTGATAAGACCATAAGAGAATATGGTCCCATTTGTCTATGAAGATACACTGATTAGTTTGTGGTTAAGTCATTGTATTATTCCTTCTGAGAAATATCGTTGTTTTTCCATACTTTGACCTATCTCATGGTGTTAATTTGGCATTTGCATAGGTTGTTGGAGGTGATCCTCTCCTAAAGCTTATTGCTGTCGATTGGTTCAAGGCTGATGAACGTTTTGATTCAGTTGCCTTACACCCCAAGAGCCTTGTTCAGGTAAAAAAGTTGAATAATCACTACCAATATCCCATAGTAATGCAATCAGCTCGTGCTCCTTTTTTGTGCCATCATGCTTCTTTACGCAACTGATAATCAACATGCCTTTCACAGAATTGATGCAGTCATGCTATGCTAGAGTAAACTGTGCATTCCTTGTGTAAATCAATCGGAATTGATTTTCGTGACTGTTGATGTTCCACATTCTTTTTCCTGGCACAACAAATAGAAGTATACCAAAGCTTCAGTGTCCTCATTAATAAAATGTCTAATATTAATATCTATAATCTAATAGCCAACTATCTTGTGGATTGTGACTTTGCTGCAAACACTTACTCTTAAGCTTCTAATCCATATTTTCTATTAGAAGCTTTATAACATTCAATCATAATCTTAGCAACTATCAACTGTTCAATTCATCTGTTAGCTTATATTCTTAGATAGTACCAATAAGCCATCTTCCTAGTATAATCCTTGCAGACCAGTTGCCTTACCATATAAGCTCCACAAAGCCTTTCCCACTAAAAAAGCTTAATGACCTTATATATTACCTCTATTAAGTTAAGCTTCTATTTCCGGAGGGGGTTTGATCTTATAAGTAAACTAAAACAACAGCTGTTTAGCGCTAGTCTGACCTTGAGTGGTTGATTTTGTTAGATGTATTGCATAGCTAGCTGTGTATTTACTCTATTCTAGAGGTGTTTTCTACATATTTTGTATAGTTACCCTTGTATACTTTTGGCCCAATTGGCCCATGTGAATTTCAAGCACAGAATTTTCAACAAGGTATCATGAGCTAGGGTTTTGGGCTCCTCCCTGCTGCCGCCGCCGGCCGCCGCCCTCGCGCTCCTCCTCCTCCCTCGACATGCTCCTCCTCCGCCCTCGCGCGTCCCTCCCTTATTCCCTAACCCTCGCGGCGGCGCCGCCTCCTCTACCTGCCCTCATGCGTTGCCGCCGTCGCTGCCGTCGACGGCCGCCGCCCTCGCCGCTCCTCTGCTCGCCCTCGGCCTGCTCCTCCTCCACCCTTGTGTGCCCCTCCTCCTCTCCTCGCGCACCCCTCCTCTGCTTAGGGGCGTGCTCTATCCCGCCGACCGCCGCCCCTGCTGTTGTCGCTGCTCCTCCTCTGCCCACTTGCCGCTGGACACCGTGGCTGCCACGGTGCCATCTCAGCTCTCGAGTGCAGCACTGACTGCAGCAACCCATTTATAACAGGAAAACTTGGTGCCATCTCTCTTCCAAAACCACCGGTCATCTTCAACGGGCTCAACTTCCGGGAGTATGCATTGCATATGCAGATCCACATGTGCAGCCAGCGGTTGTGGGGTACCTCACTGGCGATCGGCCTTGCTTGCCTTGCCCCACCTTGCCAGCTGAACCTACTATCCCAGCAGATGCTAACGAGGATACCAAGCGGGGCCTTCTTGATGATCTTGCCACTGCTATGGAGGCATACCAAACAGATGTTGCCCTCTACGAGACCTGGTTGGAGGAGGAGGCCTATGCTAAGGCTATTCTGGTCGGGAGCATGGACATTGACATATCACTCGACATTGCCGGCCTTGCTAGCTCTCAGTTGATGTGGACCCGTCTTCGCCAGTAGTACGAGCCTCGCAACGACGCCATGTTTCTTGCCGTCGTGAATGAGGCTTAAGTCTCTTCATCAACTTTATGCCACTATGGATGAGTTCTTTCGCAAGATGTCCTCCATGTGGCGTCAGATGGACCTGCAGGTGCTGAAGTCTGTCGTACCCGTGTCGTACCTGTACCTCGCCTCTATGAGTTCTTAACTCGACTGCAGCCTGAGTTTGAGTTTGTTCGAGCTCAGTTGCTGACACGACGCCCTCGGCCTTCTTTGTTGGAGGCCTTGCCTAAGCTACGGGCTGAGGAGACTCGTTGCCGTGAGGCCAGGATAGGCGTTACCCAGCAGCCTACCTTTGTCTTGGCTGCTCGGGTTCTGTCTTGGCTGCTCGGAGTTTGCCCTGTTAGGTCTCTGTTTCTCCCCTGGTGTCCCAGCTTGTAGCAGCTCCACCACCTTCACCTGTTGCAGCTGGTGCTCCTAGCGCTCCTTCCGGCATTGTGGTCACACTGCAATAGTGTGCTACAAGAAGAAGGATTAGAATCACCGCACATCCTAGGGCTCTCGACATGGCTCTTCTCAGTCGAGCATAGTAGATCTCGTCCATTGAACAGGAGCTCATCAGGCTACTCCGTTGCCTTGCCACTCCAACTTCTACCTCCACAATGGCTTTGCTACTTAGGCTTCCAGTACTCCACCACCTCCTTCCTCTTTAGGTATATTGTCCTCATGATTTCTCGACTCCGGTGCTTCTTTTCATATGACACCTGATTCCACAAATCTGTCTTCAATGAGTCCCCCTGATACCTCTCTCACAGTTCACACAGCGGATGGCACCTCACTTCCCGTTGTTGGTTGCGGCACCCTTTCTACTTCCTTTCGAGTTCCTACGGTCTCTCATGTTCCTAAGTTAACTATGCAGCTTATGTCTATTGGTCAGATCACTGATCATGATTACGGAATCATTCTTGAGGCTGACTCTTGTTGTATTCAGGATCGTCGCACGGGGCTCTTGGTGGGGACTGGTCCTAGGCGCCATGATTCTCAGCGTCTTTGGGAGCTTGATTGACTACATCTCCTAGCGAGTCACCTAATTCCACTGCTTTGGCGTTAGCTGCTTCATCCACTACCACTTTTGTTTAGTGGCATCGCCGTTTAGTTCATCTATCTGGTTCTCGGCTGTCCACTCTTGTTGGTAGTGGGGTTCTAGGTTCTGTTTCTGGAGACACCGCTCTACATTGTACGGGTTGCAAGCTTGGCAAGCAGTTGCAGCTCACTTATCCTTCTAGTGAATCTGAGTCTCAGTGTCCTTTTGATCTTGTTCACTCTGATATATTCCCAGCTAGATGTCTAGAATGCCTTTCTCAATGGTGAGTTGCGTGAGGAGGTCTACATGCAGCCGCCTCCAGGGTATTCTATCCCTGATGGCATGGTTTTCCGTTTGCGATGTTCTCTTTATGGTCTTAAACAGGCCCCTCGTGCTTGGTTTGAGAGGTTCTCATCTGTTGTCACTGATATTGGCTTCAAAGCTAGCGATCATGATCCTGCTCTCTTTGTTCACACTTCTCGTGGTCGGACCCTTCTTCTATATGTTGAAGACACGATTATCACTGGTGATGACTCTCGGTTCATTGATCTTGTGAAGAAGCATCTTAGTGACCAGTTCTTGATGTCTGATCTAGGTCCTCTCAGGTACTTCCTTGGGATTGAGGTTTCTTCTACGTCTTCTGGCTTCTACCTCTCCCAAGAGAAGTATATTCAGGACCTCCTTGCTCACGCCGGTCTCACTGATCAGCGCATGGTTGACACTCCTATGGAGCTTGCGATACATCTTTGTCCCACTGATGGTGAGCCTCTTCAGGATCCCACCCGCTACCGCCACCTTGTTGGGAGTCTTGTCTACCTCGGCATCACTTGCCCTGACATTTCTCACTCGGTTCATATTTTGAGTCAGTTTGTTTTTGCTCCTACTCAGCTCCACTACACTCACCTTCTTCGAGTCCTACGATATCATCGTGGCATTGCCTCTTGTCGCCTTTTCTTCCCTCGCTCCAGCTCCTTGCAGCTTCAGGCGTACTCTGATGTGACTTGGGCTAGTGATCACTCAGATCGTCATTCTCTCTCTGCTTACTGTGTCTTCCTTGGTTCCTCCCTGATTGCCTTGAAGACCAAGATGCAGACTGCAGTATCCCGTTCGAGCGCGGAGGCTGAGTTGCGAGCTATGGCAGCCTTGACAGCTGAGATCACTTGGCTGCGTTGGCTCCTGGAGGATTTTGGAGTTTCTGTCTCTCCACCGACTCCCCTTTTTTCGGACAGCACTGGTGCGATGAGCATTGCTGGGGACCCAGTGAAGCATGAGCTCACCAAGCACATAGGTGTTGATGCTTCATACATGCGCTTGTAGGTGCAAGATGATGTTGTAGCTCTTTAGTATGTCCCTTCAGAACTTCAATTAGCAGATTTCTTCACGAAGGCCCAAACTAGAGCTCAGCATAGCTATTTCCTCTCCAAACTCAGTGTCGTTGATCCACCATGAGTTTGAGGGGGGGTGTTAGATGTATTGCATAGCTAGCTGTGTATTTACTCTATTCTAGAGGGTGTTTTCTGCATATTTGTATAGTTACCCCTGTATACCTTTTGGCCCAGTTGGGCCATGTGAATTCCAAGCACAGAATTTTCAACAGATTTTATATATTATCTTTATGATCTTCTTTCATTATTAAAATTGGATAAGATTAAGACCTTATTTAATATCATTGTAAGCTTCATTATTCTTTCGTGAACCTATAGACAAAACACCAGTTTGAACTCAACACATTGAAGTGTTAGATAGGACCTCTATGCTGTTTACTTGCTTGCGGTGCTCTACCTTATGACATGAGTACAGTGCATCCTGATTTTTCTGATCATTACATTACAGTCAGAAGCAGCAAAGAAGATTCCCTTCATACTGGTCATAAACTTGCAGGTAAGTACTGGTTATATTATCTTAATTTGTTGTTTTGAACATTAGGTAGTTCAAAATTAGAGTCAAAAGTTTTATAGCTACAGATATGGCAATCCTTCAACGAACCGCCTAGACTTCTTGTCAGTGAATTGATCCATGGATTGGAATATGTTCCTGATTATGATTTTCTGAAGGAGGTGTAAAATATTATGTTTAGGTCTTGAATATATGATGTAGTTCTTAATTCTATTGGAAGGCAGGGGTCTCAGAGAGCAGAACTTAATCAAGTTTATCTGCCTCCATGAATCTTAGGAACTCATTATCTAAAGAAATAAATCTAGGAACTTCTGCCTGTATTGTAAGTCCATAATATTTGGTCTAGACATTGTAACTTATGTCACTCAAGTTTTCAGACCTGGCATTATTACATTTTTCATTTGACTGATGTTTGTTTTTTGTTCAACAAAACAGAAATCCTCCGTTTTCACATAGACCAGAGTTAATATAGCGAACTCATACATATTCTATTGGACAGAAATTTTCTATATAAAGGAATAGGTGGCCAACATTTTTTTTATATTGATCATGATGTCCTAAAAAAGGCCTTTGCTCATGTAATCCTAAACAATAGTTGGTGATGAGAAACCAAAAAGCACATAATCACACACACACGCGCTATACAGAGAATGAGATTGGTTCATGAAACTGGACCATTACAAGTGACCCTGGGGGTCTCATGTAGACCAGTCTATCTAATGGCTCTGAGCCTCCATGCACAATATTATTTCACTAAAATAATATAAAAAACTTAACACCATAAGACTGGACACCAAGTTTGTAATTTTTGCTTGCAGTGTCAGAAATTTAGTTTGCGGTTAATTTGCTATGTTTTTGTGCCCACCCTATCACATTTTATTTTATTAGAGGAAGATATCTTCTTTGTGATGTGGATGATCAGGATGGACAATATATTAACTCTTTTTGTCTTTTGAATAAACATGTAGGTTCCAGCAAAGCCAAACTATAACTTGGTCATGTACTACGCAGCAGAAAGGCCAGTGAATAAAAATTCTCTGTTGGGCAGATTCATTGATGGAACAGATGCGTTCCGGGATGCAAGATTTAAACTTATACCAAGTATTGTTGAGGTATGCATTACTTAATTGATGTTCTTACTATCTTGCATGTGAATTGATTTGTGAAACAGGTGATGTGTCATACTTTGGATGTAAATTGATTTGTAAATGATCTCAGGGTTATTGGATGGTAAAGCGTGCAGTTGGGACAAAAGCTTGCCTTCTGGGAAAAGCAGTAACATGTAATTATCTTCGCCAGGATAACTTTCTAGAGGTGATTGAGTGAACTCTGGCTTCGTTGAACCTTCAACTTTTTCTAAATATCTATTTAAGCAGAGGGAGGGAAAGACTGCTGACTGCTGGGCATGTTGGCTTAAAATTCAAACTCAAGCTACAGAAATATTTGCATATATGAAACTTTGTGGGATGAACAACGATATTCAGGAATATCTCAGTTTTATTGTTTTAAACTGGAAAAAAAATCCTGAGTACCATATTTGTATTATTTGAAATTTTAAAAATCCTCAGTGAACTTACAAGTTAAATTTACTTTGCAGATAGATGTTGACATTGGTTCTTCATCTGTTGCACGGAGCATTATTGGTCTAGTCCTGGGATATGTCACAGGCATCGTTGTTGATCTTGCTATTCTAATTGAGGTATGACCCTACAAAGTGAGATCTGAATCAACGCTTCCCTTTTGTATTTTTCATAGATTTCGTATTCCTAAGTGGATTAAAACAAATAAAGATTCTACAAACATCTCCAGTATGTCCAGCTGTGCGTTAACACTATAGTGTGTTTATTGGAGTTTAACAATGTGAACAATAGTTTATCTTCTCATTTTCAACCTGATATCCTGTGCAACCCCAATTGTAACTGCAGTTGCACAACAACCCATATTTACTCTATTGGAGATTCCCCACATTTGATAGCAAAAGGACCTTACCCCAGTACAACTCCTCACTCTTAGTGGACACTGGACAGCTGGCTTCATTGACGCACTCACCTCTCTTTTTAATAACATTGATACAAAAGCTCCTCCTTTCATATCCAACTTTTTTTAGCCGGCTTGCTAATTTAGAAATAGCTGTAATCTTTTGGTCGTGGATTCATGCTGCGAGGTTTAACCCTTGTGTTTAGCAGCTTTTTTCTTTTGTTTTTTTTCCTTTGGTTTGTTTTTGCTTGATGTAAATTCCCATGATCTTAATACAATGATACAAAAAAAATTGTGTATTCCCGAAAAAAAAAATTAGTGGACAGTGGCTTGTGCTTTACAAAGCATCTCAATGCAACCCCCTTTTTAAGGCTAATTCTCCATTTCAATATGGTATTTCCATATCTGGTGCTTGCATGCCTTCAGTTCCACTCCTTGCTTGAAAATGTTAGGACTTCAGTTTTGTGTAGGGTTCAACTCAAATAACAATGTTCATGCTCTCCTCCCAGCAAGAGTTTATACTTTTTTGGGTTTAGCGAGACAGTGGCGCATATGAGACTGTAAGTCTATAACAGCAGGAGTTCTAATATAATAGGTGTTATGTTTTCAGGCAAAGGAAGAGAAAGAGCTGCCCGAATACATTCTTGGCACAGTTCGCCTAAATCGTGCGAATCCCGACTCTGCAGTACCCGTCTAAGTATGTTCCGTACTGCTTAGCTCAGTTCTCCTTTCTTCCCACAGAAGAGAGGGGAGGTTTTGGCAGATCTGCCCGATTTTCTGCAGTTACCCCTGTTCTAGGTGGTTGCACACCATTTGTAAAAAGAAGGTAGCACCACTATTTCACATGTACGGACTACGGATTACAGACATGATGCTGTCGCACATACTACATATAGAGGAAATAAACGTTTATTTATCTCCAGTTTGGGGGTCAGCAACAGAAGAACTCCTGTGAGCCTGTACTGGAGCACGTCTGTTGATGCCTTTTCTCATCAATCATCATCTTGACATGCGGCCACTTCACAATTGAATTTGTGGTTTGTTTGCTGTGCTGCGAGGTGGGTTTCGAAGGGTCATGGGCACTTGGACAGAGTGTCTGTGGTTAAGCCTTAGTTATTTGTCACGAGTTTGCTGGCAATAAACAGCTGGTCAACTGGTCAAGGGAAGTCAAGGAGGTCTTCAAAAGAAAGCAACGCAGTCAGCAACAGACTTGGCCGGTCAACTCGACAACGTGGCGTATGAGTTCTAGGTACGTGTTCACTTTCAGTACATCCTCTAGTTTCAAAAGAAAGACAAGGTTTGTGTTGTTTCTTCTTCCAAGTTTCATGTTGTGCCCAATAGGAGAGTTCTGCTTTGCGTCTCTGGTCTTGGTCTTGCACCTCGCGTGCACTTGCGAATTGCGATATGCAGACACCGTTGATGTTAGTGTTGCACATAGAGTCTTCCAAGTTCGAACACTTATTGATTTGAGGTTCGAACTTTGAGGCCTCTTTGAAATGTAGGAACTTTAAAGGATTTTTGCAGGAAATAAATTAATCCTTATAAAATCTTGTAAACTTGCATTCTAAAGAAGTCTTGAGTTCAGTGACTGTTCGTATGGCTGTTTAGCTGGTGGCACGTAAAACGAGATGACTTATTAGCGTGTAATTAATTAAACATTACTGTTACAAATTTGAAAAATAGATTTATTTAATTTTTTAAAAAATTTCTGTATAAAAAGTTTTTTAAAAATATATTGTTTAATAGTTTAGAAAATATACTCACGAAAAAAAGACAGTAGCCAAGCTGGGAAGCTGATTCAAATGGATCCTTAGCCGATACATAAATACATAAACTATTTTAACACAGCAGCCTGTTTAGGATTAGACTAAAAAAACGAAATACAAATGCTCGAAGAAATACATATATAAAAATCCGATCCCGTGACGATCCAAGTATGGTCAGTGCGTTTCTTTTAATGGATGTTACAAGGCCGGTCGGCTACCAAAAAGCAAATGGAAATCCGATTTCTCGACATTCCAAAACGAAATCCAGGAAACGAAGGGGCAGTGGGGGCCCAGATATCGTGGCCGGGCCCCGCACGTGGGGCCAAGTCCGCCTGCCCGGGCCGAATCCTATAAGAGGCAAGGGCTCCACTTGCGCCCACACCTCCGCCTCCCTCGCCTCTGCTCGACAGCCAGCTCGAAACTCGCAACCAAAGCCGACGAGAGGGAGCAGAGGAAAGCTCGGCGAGGAGGCGAGCGCCCGCGCGGAGGAGGACGAGGAGGAGGCGGCTGCTGGGAACTCCGGGAGCGGGATCCATCTGCGTATCCACAGGTCCGCGTGGGGCGCGGGGCCCTCGCCGCTATGAGGCGCTCCTCCAAGAAGTCGTCGTCGTCCGCCTCGGCGGCCACCGCCGGTAACGCCCTCCGCGCCCCTCGGATCCTCTT
This sequence comes from Oryza meyeriana var. granulata, assembly GCA_003991445.1. Classification (NCBI taxonomy): domain Eukaryota; kingdom Viridiplantae; phylum Streptophyta; class Magnoliopsida; order Poales; family Poaceae; genus Oryza; species Oryza meyeriana. The sequence goes on along the minus strand of RYFJ01001348.1, from coordinate 65,281 downwards.
CCTTCCCCCGTTGTATTTATTGTTTCTTGATCGGGCCGTCGGGCCGGGCCCGAGGCCCGATTGCTGCCTGAGAGATTTGGTCGGTGCTCGTCCCCGGGGGAAGATCCAATCTCGAGTCGGTTCGTTCGTTTTGTAGGGATGATGGACTCTGCCCTGGGTTGGTTTGTGCTGCGTTGATGGCGTGCTGATGATTGACGGGTTGGTCTGCTGGGGTTTGGATCGCCTATGCGAGATTAGGTGGGTCGGGTGTAGTCGTGTAGATTGGGGATGTGAAATTCGTAGTAGACTTGCTCCTGGGTTAACGGATTTATGTTTGTAATAAACTAGATAAAATTTGTCCGGTTCGATCCTATGCCCCGGTCATACCCACGTGTTTCTGAGCAAGGCTAGAGTGCAGCTGTTTAATGTTACGGTCTGCGTTCTGTTTCCATGATACAAATTTATAATTACGTTAGTTAGTTTATTAGGGTTATTAGGTCATATATGTGAACCTTTTCAAGGGTTGAAACTGCTTAAAACGGCTTTGTTCTAGCTAAAGAAACTAGCCCTAAATAATTAAAGGAGATGAACACCACATCAGTGATTAGTTGTGACGTCAACTGAAGATTGTAAGAGCCTAAGAGGTACCAATAAATAAAAGACGATGCTTGCCCTAGAATTCTACCTTAAGAGTTTTCAATATTATGATGTTACTTTAGATTTACTTTGCAATCATGTGTTAGTGGAAGTTCCTGGTAAAATTTTCAGTTGTCTCTAATTATGTCTTGACTGGTTTTGATATATGCATTTTATGGGTTGAAATGCTTGTAGTTTGATTTTCTTTTCCTTAGCTCCACATTAAATGTTGTGAGCCTAGGAAATCCCATGTTCTCTTTCTGAGGGTATACATACTTGAATGAATACTAAACAAACGGTTATATTTAGGTGATGTACAAGTAAATGAAAAACAAAACAGAAAAAGAAAAGGAGTCAGTACAAACCTGACCAGCAGGAAAGCACAATGTGGTGAGATGAACTGATTCCTTTTCTTTCTGAATCATTACTCATCTAATTGTTTGTATTTATCCATCTTGGGTGCAATAATGTGGATGTGGGTGTGGCTGCATGATGTATATTCCTGCACAAACATGTGTGGATACATCTTCGAGGTTTCAGAATTATGTTCTTGGTCTTACCTTTACAGACTGTTTCGTATTGATGTATTTTGAAACACTGAGTTTCACAATTGCACGGATATGCATGTGAATTGACAGCATTTTTATGTACCTTCCTACTTGATTGATGAGATCTCAGAGCAGTTGTCATGTTATTCAGCTGACTGATATATGTCAAACTATTGTGTATTTTCCTAAGTTCTGTTTCTTTCAAAGGCTATTATTATGAAATAATAATATAACCATGTGCATGAATATTTTTTGTTCTCACAAGTTCTGTAATATATGGTGTCTGTTATCTTCATAGGATTAACGGATAGAGATATCAAATATAGTGTATCTTCAGCAAACACATGTCTATTTAGGTTAACACACTTTCATTATCATATCAGGTCCAACTAGGGGAGTTTCAAAGGAAATTGAACGGATCGACCAACTTTTCTATACCTATGCTGACAGCTCATCTGACATGATTGAGTATGTTATTTTCCCAAATTCTGCTACACTTTGCCAGCATTTTTTTTTCTGTTCATTACGGCCATCTTTCTGTCAAGTAGATGTGCTATATTTTATGCTCTACTAATTTTATTAAAATGCTGAACTAGTATTTCAAACTTAATGCCCACTACGTGGTCTAACAACTGAGCACCAAGGAGCACCTAATACTGCTGCAATTTTAATTTCATCAGATTTGGCTTTGCATTTTGACAGCTAAATACAGAAAGTTGTTGTGAGATACTGATCGGCACTTGGCAGACATAATATTCTATAGAATGGTTTCAAATTTCAAGTGCAACTTGAACACAGATATATACAGTGAAACGTGATGGCTCTAATTGTAATGGCTAGGTGGCTACAATGGTTAAAACCAAAAGGTGACAAGTGCGAACTAAAGGAATAAGTGTTTGTTCATAGATAGGATGTTTAATTGACCAATCTTTGGATATATATATGTGTGTATTGGTGATTCTTTTATATCTATCGTACAATTTGAAAATTGGTGTGTCAGCCAGCACACAGAAAGTCTTCTATTTAGCTAATATCCAATTAAGTCCCTGACAATATTACATACTATATACTTATTAGATCCATTATGATGGTGGGTTGGGATTCTTTAGCACATTTGCTTTGGAGTTCTTTAACAATTGAAATCTAACTCCAGCTAACAAGGAAGTTTTTTTCTCTTCAAATATATTTGTACGGGTGGATTTACCTCCTAGTTCTGACTGTTTGTCATAGTAATGATTGTCACTTTTTACCTGAGCTCATACTTCAAGCCTTTTGTTGTACTTGATAGATACTATTTGGTTGAAGGTTATGTGTAAATGGCTTAATTATATTGACTTTATTCTGTCATTTTTTTATGCCTACATTTTTGTTTCCTGCTCTGATGAAACTGCTTATGGTCATGGCTGTTAGTCTTGTATGAACCAAACACTCAATAAGTTGTGTTTTTTTCCATGTCAACAGTCCTGAAGGCATTGAAACACTCTGTTCTCACCTTGAAGTTCCTCATACAGATGTCCGGATTCTGATGTTGGCATGGTATGCCAGCGTTTTATAGAGTTCGATAAATGCTTGTCCCTTCGGTTGAAATATTTAATGAAAGCCTTATATTTTTTATCAGGAAAATGGGGTGCGAAAAGCAAGGGTATTTTACTTTGGTATGCATTGTTTCTGCACTGTTTTAGTTGTTGTAGTCCAATTTTTACCAGTGTAATATTGCACTATCCTTTTGAGTTTGACTGACAGTACTGTTTTCAGGATGAATGGCGATCAGGATTGAAAGCTCTACGAGCTGATAGTATCAACAAATTGAAGAAAGCATTTCCAGAACTCGTGCAAGAAGTGAGTTTTTGTTCGCTTCAAATATATAATTGATATTTATATTTGAAAGGTGCTATATTCTGTTACCAATGGTTAGTCATGTATAAAGTTTTCTGGGACAGAATCTCAGTAGCAAAGGATCACAAGTGTATCGTGCCATCCTAGGAAACACCATCCTGTGCATAGATGACCAACATTGCAACTTGTGATTGTATTAAAATAATGATGTCATTAAGTGATAAGTTTAGTTATATTGTAACTGAATGTGATATCTGCTTTACAAATCCAGGTTACAAGGCCATCAAATTTCCAGGATTTCTATCCATATGCATTCCGTTATTGCCTAACAGGTATTATTGCTTTATAATTTACTGCTCACTTTACTGATTTTGATTTCATACAAAACTTATCTTGGTTATGTTTGGTCAGAGGATAAGAAGAAGTGTATAGAAATACCAGTTGCTTGTGAGCTGCTGAATCTAGTATTGGGCTTGCAGTTTCGCCCCCAAGTTGACAAACTTGTCAACTACCTCAAGGTATTGATTGATTATACTTTTTTGGATCACTAGGGACCTCCCTTTCTTCTGTGGGACTCTTATTGGTTAACAACTTACCTTTTTCTGAATCTGTGTATTTCAGCATCAAAGTGAATACAAGGTGATAAACATGGACCAGTGGATGGGCTTTCTTCGTTTCTGCAATGAGGTCATGTTTCAAACTCTCTCCTTATTTTGCTTCCTATTTCTTGTTTCATTTTCCAGGAGGTTAAACCTTAATAAGTTTCATATACCAATTTGACACTTTTTTTATCATTGCTGATTATGTGCTATCTTTTTTACTGCAGATAAATTTCCCATCACTTGACAATTATGATTCAGACCTTGCTTGGCCGTTGATTTTGGACAATTTTGTCGAATGGCTACGGGAAAATAAAAGTTAGCTCTCTTTTATTCAAGTGGTGGTGAAGATGTGGTTCAAATGTAATATTCAAGAATGTAAGTGAACTGCCTACCCTTCTACTCAACTTTTGCTATATTAAAAAATGTAGTGGCACTATATGCAATTCATGGTCCTCGACTTTTTCCCATTTTATCTATTGTTATACCTTGACAGAAGTATTAGAAAGGTTAAAATCTCTTGATTATTTAAGAACTTGCATAGAGTGAATGGTGAATTTGCAATGAATGATAAGTAATATGCCAACTTTGAGGTGCATGGAATAAGATATGTGGCAGCTAGTATGAAGAAACAACACTCCCTCCGTTCCAAAATATAAGAATTTCTAGGATTCAAATCTTGTACCACAATATAAGGATTTATAGCACTATTCACATTACTACTTGTTCCATTAATCACTTTCCATTCAATTTTTTTCTCATCTTACCCTCACCTACCCTTCCACCTCCATTCATTCCATATTTACTGAGGGGCACTAAAGTCTTTTCTTCTTAACCTTAATCTTTGCTAAACAACCTAGAAATGCTTATATTTTGGAACGGAAGGAATATGTAATTGCAATAATGTCTATTACTGAATTGCATATAGTTGCTCGTAGTTCTCTATATTAATATGCCAAAATTTTAAATTTATTGTTTTGACATATTTTCAGGCTTTCAGCACCTTGGGGGGCCTCTGAAGGATGCAGTTTCAGTTTTCTTAGTTCTGCGTTGGAGGCGTTTCAGAACGATCATTCAATTGCCTTCTTATATTGTCTTTTTCTTTCCTCATTTTTGAAGCTAGAAAAAAGTTTGCAGAGATGTCATCATGAAATTTTGCATGGATATGCTCTATATTTGTGAGACTCAATGCTATTATTGCATTGGATGGGTTTTTTTAGGTATAGCTTCAAAAAAAAGCATGGAAATTGGCTGAGAAAGGCATGTGTAGCTATGTTGTTTGCTACCTCTTCTCCCTTGCTTAGAAGAACAGAAACCCCCCATTGTCTTTTTAGTTGTGTACCCCTATTTTAGGGGATATTTCATTCTGTATAGGTTTATTCATCAGCAGCTACCGACTATAAAAATGACTCTGTGTCATCCTATTGGTTTTTGGTAAAGCAGTTGGGTAGCATACTAGCATCCATCACCAAAGTTCAGTTACAGACTTACAGAGAAGCAAACTTACTCGGAAAGGAAGCTTAATGTATCATTATTTTCTTAGTATGAGCTAGCAGGCTGTTAGATTCAGTTTATTGCTTGTGGTTTTTATCTTGGTTTTCGCTAGCATATTTTATAAAATATAAAACGGTGTGTTTTTTTAAAAACTTTTTATATGAAAGTAGATATATTTTTCAAAGTTTATAATAGTTAATACTTAATTAATTACGTGTTAATAATATTTTTTATTTTGTGGCTTATAAACCACCGTAACAAGGTGAACCAAACAGCCCAAGGAAGTCTTATGTGCATGGAGGCTTTTATAACTGCGCCTACCGCATCGGTGATGTGTGGAACTGTACAGGTAATGCTGCAACACGGCGAAGCATCCGAGATTGACCTGGACTGGCACTCTCCAAATGGGACCCCCTGCACAATCACAACCTTGGCACTGCACACTAGATTTTGTCCCAGTTCCATCTTCTTTACCACATGGCATTGCTTCTCTCACAGTTTCACAGTGGAAGTCTTGCACCTCACTCCCTGGTAGCAGGTGAGGTGCTCACATCACACACAGGCAACACATAGTTGGCTTGTCGCATGCCATGCCGTCCTATTCCAAGAAAAAGGTAGGAAACGGTTCTTCGCCGATCAGAAATTTTATATATTTATCAATTCAACTATACTTTAATATAATATTAGCAAAAAAATAAAAAAAATAAAATTTATATATGGCTAAAATAAAAACGATACCGTTTTTATGAAAACGAGTTAGTTGGGAATTTTCGCCACCATTTTCATCCCTCAAGTCCACGTGGTCACTCTCGGCCACGGTCTCTCACTGGTCAAGGGGAGAAGGTGAAGGTGCCATGCATGCAGACGCAGCGGGGAGGGGCGTCGGCTTGACTAATCCGGCCAGCTCGTCGCATTATTTCACGGCGTCCTTGGTGACAGCCAGCCTACCTGCAGCTTGTGGGTGGACGTACGTACGGCCTCGATCTTGTCGCCGCGAGATCGATGCGGATGGTTCGTGCTGTGCTGCATGCCGCGTTTGCCGCTACACTAGCCCGTCCACAGCAGTGCACGAACTAGCTAGCTTAGCTGAAGGAACGGATCTTAATCATAACAGATGTGTAGATGCAACCACTGCAACACGGTGGGCATACGGGGACTCGCAAAATCAGCCTCTAAATCAGTTAAATCAGTCTCAGTAGAGATTTTAAGGCTAATAACACTTGCCTTAAGTACACCTATAAAAAAACTTTCCGAGGCTAATAATCTGCCTCAAAAGCCTTCCAAAGATGAATTCCAAAGGATCCAAAGTTGGCTTGTGCCACTATGCCGTCCTATTCCATGAAAACGGTCAAAAACTATATCATTTTTACGAAATGGTTTTTGTCTGTCAAAAATTTTTCATATCTATCAACTTAACTGTTTAGCAGCGACTTCAATATAATACTAACAAAAAATTAAAAATTAAATTTTGTACATGACTAAAATCAGAAATAATCGCTAAAGATACACGACTAATAAGTTGCCTCAAAAGCCTTTTGAGGCTCACATCCCCTTAAAAGCCTTTTAAAGTTGAATTCCTAGAGACCCAACTCCTAGGAGGCTAACATTAGCATCAAAAAGGTATTTCAAGACAACACTAGCTTCAGTCCCGTGACTGTCAGCCGATCAACCGAATCAAATGCAACGGGGCCTTCGACCACTATGATGGTCTTTTATTCCTAAGATGGTACATTTGAGGACAGAGACGGCACACGCAACATCACTATACTCACTCCATAGTCCATACACATGTGCATGTGCATCCTTACACGCATGCTAAGGGATTACTACGGTGTGCAGGAACCACACGTAGTTCAACCAAGCATGCACGTGTGTGTATCTATGTCTAACTGAGGTTAATCCTAATATTAACTCAAGGAAACAGGAAAAACCCCAGCGAGGCAATACAGTATTCGATTATGAGAATCGAACTCCGTCAGCCAGCTCTCACCACCGAGAGCCGACCGCCGAGCTACAGCTTATTCCTCGTGGTGGTATTTTACTTAGGCTTAAGAAATTTTCTAGATCCATAGAAACAACCTACTTGAAACATATTTTTTAGCTATGGCTTATAATCCGAAGACACGTAATTGATACATCAGAAACCACCCAAATATCTTCAAAGCAAAACTTTTTTTACTTATGCTTTTAACTGTCCAAAAGCCAAGACTGATAGATAAAAGGGGAATGCTTCTCCTTGTGCATTCGACGCCTAAGGAAAAGTCGAATGCTTGAGAGAGAGTAGAAGAAGCGTAGCTTGTGTAGGTGCGAGCGTTGGGAGAACCCATGGGAGTAGAAGCATTGTGCACCGAGTGAGCTTCCGTGCGTCGAGTGTGTTGCATGCATCTCTCTCTTTTTCCATAGTGCATGTAACAACTCAATTAGTGAATTTTAAATGTTTTTTCTAAACTATTTATCTAATTTGTGATCTGATTACACCATTATATTCGTTGTAATCTTTACAACAAGATCTCAGAGTATTATATTCTCATAAAAAATTTATATGTTTCAACTGTTAAAATTCGATGTTTCATGCACGAGAACGAGATGTTTTAACATGAATTTCACCGTGTTTCATGTATCTTTCAAATATTTCGATGACAACGTATAACTTGATGTTTCACTGATGGTCAACTGTAATATTTTGATCATCTGATTTTTTTCACCAAATCGGACGCTGACCCGCTGACCCTAGTCGTCTCCTAGATAAAAAGGCAAAAAAAAAATTCAAACTTAATTCTAAAATTACGTGCCGAGGTTGCGCGGTTTACCCACATGACACGAAACTTACACTGAATACTGGCCGGTACCGGAAGTTTGTGACAAGGCCTTTCCAAAAATAATCCATAAATATCCCATGCCATAAAGTTGGTCGAGTCCACAACAAGCATCAGGTAAGAACAACCATCGTCTACTTAGGATACACCGAAGATACTCCTAAACCTATTGGTAACGTGGTTGCCAAATTTAGATGGAAGTGCCATGAAGGGCTATTATCAGGACATCAGAACACACGCTTCGTCTGCTTATCCCCGGTGTTCCACAACACTGGCATACAAGATAAACATGAATCAACAATTTATTTTTCCAGCAGTATCCCAGAATACCCATGTGGTAGCACTGTAAGATGCTTGGATAGAATCCTCCAAGGAATCGATCCTTATATGCAAATACAGAACCAAGCCACGTAGGCGAGCATAACACATCGCGAGCTTTCGCAAAACCATCCTTTTCCTTTTAAAACCCACCGACACCAAATGTTGGGTTTTCCAAAACAGCTCTCATCCTTTTTTCTCAAAGTCGTCATTTATCAGTGCATGTGGGGGTTTGACCGATACCCATACTCGGAAAGTACGAATACCAAAGTACCATTTTAGTGGAGCGACAAGGAGTTTAAGAGTTTACAATGTCCTAAGGAAAGTAATGAAGCTAATAGGTAGGTCCGTCGGTTGCACGCAAACCGAGGCTGATCATATTAAAGTGTACGCTAATTATGCAACTTTGCAATTAACACAATTCATAAAATTAGGAGAAAAATGATCGAAGAGTGGCTTGCCTGCATCTTAGTCATCAAATCGTCAAAGTCCTCGCGTGGGCGAAATTCCGAAACGTCCGATACGCGATCAACAGATAAAAACCACACCAAACTCTACAAATATAATAATAGCATTACAAACTAATAGTGCCATTGGGTAGATCTCATTTTTAGAAAAATTTTGGAAGTTGAACGGAGTCAATTGGACTTACGATTGAGGAGTTATGAAATTTTGAAGTTTAATGGAATTTCCATGAAAGGAAAAGGTTTTATTAAAAACTGGAAAAGAATATTCCAAAGGAATATTCTTCCTAGTCTGACACATGGGGCCCACTGTCAGTGTCACAGAGCGGCTGATGTGCCTATGGCTCACGGTGGACTTGGTTCACCGAGGAATGAGAGGGAGTAGGTGGTGCACTGGGCTCACAAGATTAAGGGGCGGTGGACCGGGAGGCATCGGCCCACATGTCGGAGACTTGGTTGATTGTGGACGGGGCTCACGGAAGAATGACTGAGAGAGGGAGTGGCTAGGGCTGGCAGTGTGGGGACAACTTGTCAGTTGGCTTACTCCCTTTTTTTTTCTTCCTTTTTTTCTTTCTTTGCTCTGCTTTTCTTTCTTTCTTCTCTTTCTTTTTCGCCTCTTTTCCTTTCCCCTTCTTTGTTTCTTTCTCTCGCTCAGGCCGAGAGGAGGAGGGGCGCGGCAGTGCCAATACGATGGCGGCGAGAGCCTATAACGCCCCTCTCCCGTTAATCCAAACAGGTTAGCATAGAAGGAACATCGTAACTTGTAATACCTGTACCAGTTCCAGGAGACTAGCTGGTACATACAAGACATCGGTGGATCACAGCTAAACCTGCTTTATTTATCATTCATAGTCCTTACATAAGTTGCAGCCTCGGATAGAACCCGAGACATGCAACGATACATTACAAAAGTAAGCAGCCGAGATACACGGGTAGACCTATATCCATAAGCAAAGGCTTGGGAATCTAGACCGAAACCCTAAAACTCCTCATACTCAAGTTGATCTTGATAGAACTGGCTAAGGGTAGGGTCTTCATCTTCGTAGACTTCTAGGAGAAGATAAGCAAGGGTGAGTACACGAGGTACTCAGCAAGTCACGGAAATTATGTGGCATGCAAGGTTTATCAAGGAAGGTTAGGGTTATTTTCGCAAGAGTGGTTTTTAAAGATTTTGTGGTTTTAAAACTCTAAGTGTGCTCTTTGAGTTGTCAGAAAGAAGCTCACGCTTCAATCCATTCTGTGAGTTGCTTTGCAACAACTCACCACAATTAAGTTAATCGGGAAGAGGCTCGCGTCTCAACCCATTCCACAAGTCGGAGACTTGTCACAAATTCCGATTCGGAGCGTACCATCCTCTGGTACCTCCATTTAGGTGGATTCTCTTTATCTCAAAACTTGTCACTTAACTCAGACAAACTCAACTGCGGTGTCATCCAACCCCCCGGGTCACACAGGCCTGTTTCAAGTCACACAGGCCATCCATCAGTCACACAGACCGATTCTGGTAACGATTCCCAACCCGCAAAACAATTGCACAGATACTTATAAAATAAAATCTACGCTAGAGGAATCGCTGCACATTCGCCCATAACCGTGGGCATGGCTGTTCGAATAGTTCATAGAGACCTTTGCAAAGGATGCACGCTTTTCCCACACGATGCGAGCTTACTCCCACACTGGCTAAGTGGGAAGGTTCGCGACAAGGCCTTTCTAAAGCCTTCCCAGGATAGCACGTTGTCCTATAAATAGGTTCTCTCAATCAAGTATCAGGAACTCATTTTCTGTACTCAGGGACAGGGGTATATCGCCCTCTTGGCACCCAACCGCTCCCACATTTATTAGCAACTGAAAACCATCATGGGAATACTAGTTACTTGGCTAGGGACGTCCTATTCCACTCGTGTGGTCGCACTATTATATGCTTAGTGCAATTCCTCAACGAAACGGTCCTTAAAAAAATCATGCGGAGCCGGAGCCACATAGGCAGCGACGTCCCATGACCAAGTTTTGTAAAATTATTTTATTTCGCAAATGCTCGACCAAGGGTGTCGAGGTTTGAAATCATTTTTATTTAAAACCCTGATTTTCCCATCGTCATGTTTTATTTTAGATAAAAGGGGTCATCGATATCCGTACACAAGTACGCATATCAATATGACAGGGATACAAAGGACAGGACAACAAATTATTCAAGGCAGGGTCAAATGCAGTAATTAGGTTAGGCCTGACGGATTCGATTACAAATCGTGGCCGATAAAAGTCGTGTTCCTAATTATGTGAGTTTTAGAAATTAAAATAAATTTTAAATCATGGGTCCAATATAGTCAAGGGTGACTTGCCTTGCTCGAGGTCTTGCGCATCTTCGACAAAATCGTCCTTCGGCGACTCCTCGGAAACGGCCTCTACGTGTCGTAAAAAGAAAATAGGCAAAAACACCAAGAATCAGAACATATATCATACAACTAATAGTGCCAATGTGTAGATCTCATTTTTAGAAAAATTTTGAGAGTTGAATGGGCTCAAATGGAGCTACAGTTTAAAAGTTATGAATTTTCAAAGTTTGGGTTAATTTTTTGAAAATAAAAGGATTAAAATTAATTAAGGAAAAGAAAAGGAATAAAAGAATAAAATGAGTCGGGCTGACAGGTGGGGCCCTTGGGTCAGGGGAGAGAGAAAGAGACACTGAGCCTGACATGTGGGACCGGAAACAGTAAAAGAGAGAGAGGAAACAGAGACTAGTAGGTGAGGCCTGGCGCTACAGTGCGTGGAGTGGAGGGGACAGTGGCGCCGACAGGTGGGACCGGGGTCCGGGAGGCGGGCCACCTGGCTGACGCAGCGCCCACGTGGCCATGCCATGTCGGCAGTATGGAGCGGCTGCGGCGGGGAATCAACGGTCAGCGATTGCTGGAGTCGATCTCGCCGACGGTGGCGAGGATCGGTGAGAAGCCGACATTGGCAGAGAGCGGAGGAGACGGGGAATTAACTGAATGGCTCATATTGGACAGTTAGGCAGCGGAAGATGGTCGGCGGTGGTGATCCAGAGCCGGCGACGGCGGCGGAGGGAGAAGATTGTCACCGGCGACTATTCTAGCGGCGGAATGGCTCGGGATGGGTTGGTCTGAGTTCGGCATTTAGCGAAGAAGAACTGGGAGGAGGTTAATTGGTCTTTACCTTCATCTACGGCGAGAAACAGAGCGGCAACGGCGGCGGACGGTGGCGGAGGTGGACGGCAGCGGTGGAAAATTGGGCGTTTTCAGTTTAGGGGCTAATTGACAGCGGGGAGTGGCAGAGAAGCTTCCTGGGGGTCCAAGGAACTCGGCAGTGGTGTTGGCTCGGTTTGGGTTGGCCGGAATCAGCGGCGGCGCACTGGTTAGAAGGCGACGGAGAGAGGATTCACATCGGCGAGCTTGCTCGGGCTTGCTTCTTGGTGACTGAAGGAAGGGGAGTGTCACCCTATATATAGAGAAGCTTGGACGCTAGCCGACGGCGCATAAAGGAGGTGGAGGAAGGGATAAGCTCGAGCTCGGCCGACGAGATGCATCAATGGCGGAGCTTTGTGGCTTGCGTCATCGGGCTCCAGAGAGGAAAAACGGAAAGAGGGATGATGGCGAAGCGACGGGACGGGGAGCTCGGGCGTGCTTGCTGACTTCCAAGGCTCGGTGTTGAGGGAAAAAGCTGCGGCCAAGGCTAGCTTTTGACCGGCATGTGCGAGGCGAGAAGGCAGAGCGGGGTTTGCGCTGGGCGACGGGACGGGGAGGTTGATGATGGCATCCGCATGCTTTTAACTCGCTGACCGGGCAGTATGGGCGCGATCAGAGAGAGAACAGAGAGAGAGATTGGGAGAACTCTAGAGAAGAGAGAGAAAAGGATGAGCTGCTGGAGGTAGACGACAGCACTGTGCTTCGGCTGACATGCGGGGCCGAGCAGCAGACGTGATCCAGTCCGTCCACGCGTACGCATCGGGCGGCCACGGGGAAAAGCCGGAGCAGTGCCGCTGACAGGCGAGGCCCGCGGGGATTAAATCCTGTGCGCGCGCCTGCGCTGGGCCGAACAGGCCGATGAGAGAGAAAACAGGGATGGGCCAAGAAAGAGAGGAGGCTGTCTGGCTTGAACAGTGCGGTTTCATCTTTTCCCAGGAATTGTTTTAAAAGGATTTTGGAGGATTTATATTTTGTAAATTGATTTAAATATGGTTTTGAATTTTTGCAAAAGTTTAGGGAAATTTGTAGAGGTTCTGGAGCTGGTCTTTGAAGAGAATTTTGAGATCTCACTTGGCACAAAAATTTCAAAATCAAATAAAGAGCCATTCTTTTGAATTTAGATTTTTATTTAAAATAGTTTGGCATCAAAATAAAATGCGATCATTACAGAGCCGGAGGCAGAGGCCATTGGCAAGGCTACCAGGGCGGCGACGACCGGAGGCAAGGAAGGACAACTCCGGGTAGCGGAGGAAACGGCATAGGCGATGGCCTGGCTTAGGTGGAGAACAACGGCGACGGTGGCCGAAGAGGCAGAGAGGCAGGGGCAGAGCTCCGGCGACCGGCGCGCACGGGTGGCAGCAAGGGAAGGGATACGGCGGTTGTCCACGCGGAGTGGATACGATGGCCAAGTGCATGGCTCGGGCGGCAGGGAGAAAACGAGGCGGCAGCGGTTGCTAGAGGCCGGGTAGGCGCGGGCAGCTATCCAATTGGCTCAGGTGGGGTCCTAGCTGGCAGTGAGTAAGGGAATCAAGCAAATGACCGTGTGGGCGGGGAGCGGCGAACAGGCGCGCAGCTTGGGCGGCCGTGGGCTACAATTGGCTGAGCGAGGTTCGCCCGCGACCGCGGCCCAGGTGGTAGGGGAGGAGGACGGAGGGACGGGTGGCTTGGGCCGGCTTGGTTGAGAAGGGGAGAGGGATGGCTCATGTGCACAGTGGCTTTGCTTATTTCTTTTAGTTCTTGGAGGGGTCTTTGGGAGCATTTATATGGATAAAAGAATTCAAGTTTGGCATATGGATTCACAAAGACTCTTAGATCTCCAAGGAGGAGTATTTCGACTGAGACCTTTGTCAATTGACAATAACTTTAAAATTTGAAAGCACTTGAATAAATTTGAGAGGAGGGTGGAAAGACAGGGAAACTTGAGGGATATTTGTAATCAAATTCTGGTATTTGATTCCCTAGGATTTCAAGATTGTTAGGTTGGTATACCGACTTAGATTTTGATATATGAGTATACCGACTTAGATTTTGATATATGAGATGAGGTTTGGCCTTTGGACTGAATTTAAGTAATTTCGAATAGAGTGCGAGTAAAAGATTTCAAAGGAGGATTTGATCTCGCAAACTAAACCCTTAGAATTTATTTGGGAGGACTTCAAAGGGATTTCAAGGAGGGTTTTAATTTGAACTTGATACTTAAATTATCGATATCACCAGGAACCTAAAGAAGCGACTTTGACTAAGATTAAGACAAAGTTTGGATTTTGGATAATTTCAAAGTGGAAGGGACAAGGTTTCAAAGGAGGTTATGATTTCAAGATTCCATTTCTGAGGATCGATGCGGGAGTGATTTTGGAGTTACAAGAACTGATTAATTGAGATCTTTGGCACGATTCCTAGATATACACAAAGGACCAAATTTTTGAACATACGGTTTTAATTAAAATAACTTTTCAGTGGTACACGGAAACCGGAGTGTTACAGAGAAACAACACAAGCCACTCGCCAGTCTCATGGAGTCGCCATTAGAGGAGCCCGACGACAACTAGCCACTGACCACCATACCTAACATCTACGCCGACATACTAGCAGACTAGATTAGGGTTTCTTTTCTATACTTTATACTCATGAGATTGATATAATAAAAAACACTGGCCTCCCAGCCAAACTAGAGTAAGGTTATTACCCATCTCGAGGATCCGAACCAGTATAAAAATCTATGTCTCCTTGCATCTTCTTTGCATCTTCACATCAGTTTTACCCTACGTCTTCAAAATAAACCATATATACCATATATACACGGATACTGCGGTCGGGTACCAATCCATCGATAATGACTCTAGTTGTGAAAAACATAAAAAGAAAGAAGGAATAGAAGGTCTAACTCACTCTCGGAAATGAGCTATGTATAGGTATATTATAAAAGAATCATAACATCCTTCCAATAATCAGACACTTGAAGTTAATGTCACCGATGATCCTAATAGTGGTGAGACGGAGCTAGAAAACATTGTTAAGAAAGTTCTTATTGACAACACAAATGATTAAGGTGGTGTTTGAGATAGCTTATTTTTCTGGCTTATAAGCCACACGTAAAACGAGGAATGTCATTGGCATGTGATTAATTAAGTATTAATTATTAGAAACTTGAAAAATAGATCTATTTGATTTTTTAGAGATACTTTTAAGCTGCTTAAATAAGCAGCGCCGAACATGGAATCATGGTGATAATATTGACAACACAAATGATCCTGGTGATAATATTAATAGCACAAATGATCACGTAGATAATCATGGACTTGTATAAATTGTTATGCAACACGTAAAAGAATGGTGCTTTTTAAGCAAGACTAAAATAGTGGTACTTTTTAAGTGAGGATTATGTGATATGTAACAAACTCGTATAAAATTGTTATCATTTTATTTTATCATTTAAGTATAAGGCTCATTAGAATTTTGCACAAAGCCCCTAAATTTCACGGAACGGGCCGTTGACCTTACCCGATACTCATAAAATGTTTTGCGCGGACCAGGTTTGTATGAGGCATAGCCCTGTCTCCGGCTAAAATATCCCAAAATATCCACTTCACCCGGCTCGAAAACGACCGGGCAACCCGTGCCGTGCCGGCGTGGTAATTTCGCATTTGACCAACCAGGCAAGCAGGCAATAGATCACACGAGTATGTATGTGTTTACGTCTAGGCTGGTCAGATTGGGGCAAAAAGCCGGCTACATGGGGATCACATGCCAAGTGACCCCTGCATTCGTCCAGCAAGAAAGCTACTACTATCTCTCTCTTTCTCTCTCTCATGTAAAGGCTGGGGCTTGGAAGGATGAACTCATCGAAGAAAGGTTAATTTTTACAGCTGCACAGCAGATTTGCTGGTCCACTACTACACTCTAGTGAGCTACTATTCTATAACTAATTTTACCAACCTTTTATAGGAAGAAATTTAGGGTTTCAGAAATTTGTGACTAAATTTAGCTCGCAGTTAGAGAAAGATTAATATTGTTTACGTGCATCATATGATATAGATGCTGAAATTTCAAAGCTCTTAGCATAATTGGGTAGCCACGATAGCCATTATAAATTTACAACCAGTTATGCACAATATGCCTATAAGTTCAGAAAGAGGGATTAGAAATGTTTTGGATATGGAAAAGGTCATTTCAACGAGAAAAGAAATTTTTTTTCTTTTTCATGACTACGCATAGGAATAGGACTTTGGTCTTGTGAAATTTCCTTCCAACTATGTTACTTACGGTCATAAAAAAAAGGCTATATCACTGTCAAGTAGACTAGATCCTGGTTCATTCTCTTTCTGTCCCAAAATATCACTGAAGCACGATCAGATCTTCTACAATACTACTAATAACTGAGACTACGTTGCCTCAGAGTACATTGCTAGTAAAACTGGAAGTATAACCAGTTTTACAGTAAAGTCCCTTAAAAATGAGCAAATTACACGTAAGTATAAATTTAAACAAAGAAGGGCTTAAAAAGATTTAGAAAAAGCAATCAAGTCCTTCTATACTTTATGCTGTCAGCTAAGGCAGCTTGAATGATGCGATTGATGACAGCGAATGCAAGACCAACATGGTGAGCTGCAGAAGATAAAGCTGTGGCACGAACCCAATCGAGGCCTCATAGAGGAGATTAAGGCTTTGGCAATCTAAAGTACAATTCAATCACACCTTGGGTGAACATCGCCGGAACCAAAGGAGACCAACGTTGGAGCAGAATCGAGAATGGCAACCAAATCGTTGATGCCAGCGACAAAGGCAAGGATTCCACGGCAAGCTGCAGAAGATTAAACCCAAGAGCTTACCCGATTGGGGCCTCAACAGATTAGAGGTTGAGACATCTAGGGCGTTGTTGAAGGAGCTCAGCTGCTTGTTGAGAATTTGCCGCTAGTAGCAAAGAGGAAGACCATCGCCCTTGCTTGAAACTTGTCAGAGATAGAGTAGACCGTTGGTGTAACCTTTTTTGATCAAATCTGGCATACTTCCAGTTGACGGTGACGGAGACCAACCCGAGGACGCAGAAGGATGCCGCCGGAAGGAACCCCAGTGACTGCCTCCATGAATCCCGAGACGAGCAGATAGGGCGTCGATAACCTCCTCACTAGAACCAAAAGGGAGAAAACAACAAGAAAGCCTAACTTTAACAAAAAGAACTCAACTAGAACGGTGTGGAACTATAAGGAGGAAGGAAGCCCAACCCTTCTCCCTCCTGTCGCTGGCGGCGAGGCCGTCGGAATCAAGGAAGAAGAGGGATCGGGGAGAAAGGAGCGATGGTTTCTTTCTCTACCGTCTGGAGTTCGTGAGAGCGTGTTCCGTAGGCACTCAGGCCTCTCCTAGTTACCCTACAACAATATTAGGGCATGCTAGTTATACTTTTTTTTAAACATATACCAATAATATAACAATATATTGTAACTGGTTCATAGACTAAAAATGGACGCATGGTCCATATAACTGAACTAGAGATGAGATGATCTGTACGTGGATTGAGAAAAAAGAACTTGGGGTGGTTGTGCACTTCATGTGTTGTGAGGAGAAAATAGACAACTCACTTTCTTAAGGAGTAGAGATACCTCAGTAATTTTTCATGTTTGTACAGTTCAGTGGAGGATCTGTGTCACAACCGAGCGGCCCAAGGAAAGGCCGATCGAGCCGAGCCATCCCACAGCACCAGCAGCAGTAGAGACTAGAGCACGAGTCCACCACTAGTCCACTACCCGTCTACCCCCCCGCTGCCTAACCGCACCCGCACCGCACGCCCGCGCCCACGCCTCGGATCCGCACGGGAACACAGCTGCCCGCATCTCGCTCTCGCCTCGCCTCGCCTCGTAGCATCCGACGCGCGGGGACGCGCCCCCCGCCGCGCGAGCGCCAGCGATGCCGTCCGCGATCGCGGCGTGCTTCCGGTGCGCGCCGGCCGCGGCGGCGGCGGCGTCCGGAGCCACGGCGGCTGCGGGGCCCAGCCTCGCGACCTCCGTCTACGAGACCCACCTCGGCCTCGCCGCGCTCTCCTGGACGCGCACCTCGCTCGGCCTCTCGCTCCGCGCCGTGCTCCGCCTGTCGTCCCCGGCCACGCCGGGGTCCTCCTCCGCCGGGACGGGGGCCTACTTCGACGAGGACTCCGACGAGGAGACTCTGGCCTTCCGCGTCCGCCCCTGGCTCCTCTGGCGGCGGCGCGGGTCCAGGCGGTTCCGCGCCGGCGACCGCCGCGTCGACCTGGCGTGGGACCTAACACGCTCGCGCTTCCCGGGCTCCGGCTCGCCCGAGCCCTCCTCGGGGTTCTTCGTCGCCGTCGTCGTCGACGGCGAGATGGTCCTCGTCGCCGGGGATTTGTCCGACGCGGCCTACCGCAAGACCAGGGCGAGGCGTCCGACCGGCCCGCGCCCCGTGCTGCTCTCCAGGCGCGAGCACGTGGCCATGCGCGACGCCGGCCTCGGCCGCGGCCACAGGAGCTGGGTGACCGTCCGGGGCAAGGAGCGGGAGATCTCGGTGGATCTCGTGTCCCGCGGCCGGGGCAGGGACAGGAGCAGCAGGGAGAAGGACAGGGCGGACGTCGGCTTGTCCGTCTCCATCGACGGGGAGCGCGTGCTTCACGTCCGGCGGTTGCGCTGGAAGTTCCGCGGCAGCGAGCGGGTCGACCTCGGCGGCGGCGACCGGGTCCAGCTCTCCTGGGACCTCCACAACTGGCTCTTCCCCCAACGCGAGCCGCCCCCCACGGACGCCGCTGCGCACGCGCACGCGGTGTTCGTCTTCCGGTTCGAGCTCGGCGGCGGCGAGGAGCACGAGGGGTCGGAGAACGCCAAGGCTCTCTCCGACAAGGCCCCGAGGAGAGACGCCGCCGGCATTCTGAGAGGCTACTTCGCGCGGTGGGGGCAAAAGGACTGGAGCGAGACCGGCAGCAACGGGGAGAGGAGGAAGAAAGGGAGAGGCCGGCGTCTGGCCAAGGGGAGCTCCTCCTCGTCGGCGTCCGTGGCCTCGTCGACGGCGTCGTGGGCCAGCGGCTCGACCGTGATGGACTGGGCGAGCCCCGAGGAGGCCGAGATGCAGCGCGGCGACGGCTTCTCCCTCCTGATCTACGCGTGGAAGTCCTAGCGACGCCGCTGGCCGGCCGGCGACGGCGGCATTGTTCCGGTTGGTAAAATTATTCAATATTTTTCTCTCCTAATTGCTGCAATTCCCGGTAATCTTGTGCAATTTGAGCCTCGAGGGATCAAATTGATCTTGGATTACAGTAGTAGCAAAATGCCAAGTGAAGTGAGCAGCTAGTGATGGAGTGGAATTGTCCATTTTCGAAGCACATTTCTCATTTCTTGGTATTTACTATGAATTAGGGAATCACATAGAGGACTCCTGCCTGATTGGTACTTTTGATAGTTTTGAGCAAATCCATCCAAACAAGCATCATCTACTTGTAGTCGTAGCTAATTTTGTCTCTATCTTGTCGCTTGCATTACACCGAATCTATCAATCAAGCAATCAATCACCTGTTGGTTGCAGTAGCAGTCAGCCAGTCAGTTCAATCCTTAACCAGAGGCATTACTCCTAGATCACAAAAACCGGTTGTTAGGATCGTGATGCTATCATGCTAGTCATGCGACTGTCTTCATTTTGTGATTGGCGGAGTGGTAGTATATAACTGTGCTACTGTAGCACTAGCACTGTTGTTAATATATTCTTGTTCTTCTTATGATTAGGCCATGACTATCTCAAGCTCAGTGGTTAAGGCTTGTTTACACTGCACTTAGGCTGGATAGCTGCAACGATGAATGCTGCAGCTGAATTCCCGGTTTGTACAGTGACTGAAAGTGTTGTTGTAGTCAAAGTCCTCTTCCGGTCTGCTATCTTTTGGACTAGAAAACTGGCTTGACTTGGTCTGGTCGTCACACGCCACGCCCAATTGGTTAATCGAGCAATCAAATCCGACGCGTTTGATAGTTTTCCATTCGATAGATTCTATAGCAGTGAACACTCCATGCCCCATTCATACCGGAATAATTGACCTAAACAAGATATTTTTAGTGTCGCAGTCTAGCTACTAGTAATACTACTATATACTCAACCTTGCCATCGAAGTCACTCAACCTTGGCCAATTAAGCAACTTATAAATACTCGTCTTGTACTGAGGTGGTAATAGATAAGTCTATGGGTTATTTCACAATTCATATTTTTTTAATTTTTTTTGTCTAAAATATAGTTATTTTTAGAGTTTGAGTTTGTCCTTAAGGTTAAGGGTGCACCAAGAACCGGGCCTGTACCGACGGCCGACGCGTGCGGCCGTGGAGGCAAAACCAAAGAAGCAGCCACATGGCTGATGGATTCACGATTCAGCGTCCGCAACGGACAGGGATACGGGAGAAGCTGGACGCGATGTACTACAAGCTCCCCCCGTGCTCGGACCGCCGTGTCGCTCGAGGGAGATTGCGCCGGCTGGCCGTCGGGAGTGGGGAGGGCGGCCATGGGGGAGTTCGTGGGCTGATATTTTGTGGCGTGGGCCGAGAGCGATCCCTGTGGCTGCTGTTGGCGCGTGCGGTGTCGCGGCCGGCCGCGACCGAGTTGGTGTCTCCGGCTCTCCGCTCGTTGACGGCAGCAGCGAGGGCGTTTCTCCGTCGGTTTTCCGCCTCGTTTCGCTAGGGAGTGTTCTTTTCCTTGGAACGGAATGGAATATGATTCTTTTATAGTGGGTTAGAACCCGGTGAATGGAATGTGGATTTATAGTGGATTAGTACATATGAACTTCTTAAAAATAGTATTTTAAACCATTCTTCAACTTTACAATTGATTAAGGCTGCGTTCTAAAGTGAGGTTCGGTTTGGCTTCTCTGTGAGCACGTTTCTTAAACTGCTAAACGGTATGTTTTTTTATAAAAATTTTCTAAAAAAATCATATTAATCTATTTTTAAAGTTTAAAATAATTAATACTCAATTAATTATACGCTAATGATTTCTCTCATTTTTCGTGCCACCAAAAATTTAAGCCATTTCCCATATTCAAACAGTTATTCAATATTCTATTTTATTATAATACATTCCATTTTATTCAGCCTAAGGAGCACATCTCGGGAAAATGGAATTGGAACGCCTCCCTTGTCCTGGCAGCCTAACTGCAGTGTAAACAAGCCGTAACCACTGAGCTTGAGATAGTCATGGCGCGCGAGGGTTGTTTGGTTGTGGTGGCGTGGATTTTTCCGCCGACGGCATGGCCGTGAGACTTTTGCCGTTCCAGCGTACTCGTGTCATGCTTTGGGGTACTCACACGACGCGAGGGTTGTTTGGTTGTGTACTCGTGTCGTGTGTCCACGCTGGGGCATGGTCGATCAATCGGCGTCGCAGCGCTTGCTGGGATAGGACGGGGCGAAGCGTTGCGTTGCGTAATTCCAACTTCCAAGGCATCCATCCATTTTATCCGGAAATGCGTTACAGCTCGCGCAGGGTGCAGTGCATATCTGTCACGAGCGTTAGCCGTTAGCAGCTCGTGCATAGAATGCCGAAGAATACATGCACGCACACAAAGCCTTGACGGAAAGAGACCAAAGGTAGTCAGGAAGGCAAGCTAGCTTACATTAGTCGATAAATTTTCTCACAAAAATTTGTTAAATATAAATATAGTATAATTATTATATAATTATATTATAAAATATTTGTAACTATAATATAACTTATATATAAGTATTAAAAATCATATGTTAGCGTCGCAAATCGAAAGTTGCGAATCCCTCACCCATATGCATGCTACAATTTTTATCGTTTCTAGCTTATATGAATCTCAGAGCAAATCTAACAGTACAAAAATACGTGAAAGTTACATATAAATTATATTATAGTTATATGTAAATTACAACATGGTTATACTATAATTATGCTGTAGTTATATTTAACAAAAATTTCCACATATGTATAGCAAAATCCGCTTGGGATTGGTCAGTGCGTGAGTTGTAGGCTTGCAAAACTGCATTCCATGGGCCAAGTTGTATAGATCTAGGCCCCAAATCTAGCCTATTAAAACCCATCCTACGCAAATACTGGGCCCGTTCGCTCCAAACCTTGCGCGGCCTGAAGCCCTCAAACTACCGCAACACAGACGTAAACGAATCCGGCTGCCTCCGGTGTTCGGCTCGCACGGCAAAGCCGCCCCAAAACCCCACCAAAGCCCGGCGACGCGCCGCATCGGCGCCATGGCACGGCGGCTGCTCCACCTGCGCGCCCACGTCGCCGGCCTGTCCCAGCGCTGCGCCCCTACCGCTCCCCGCCTCGTCCCCTCGCACCCGTACATCTCCGACATGCGCCGCTCCGCCTTCGCCGACCGCCTCCTCCGCTCCCTCCGCTCCGAGATCTCCTCCTGCCGCCCCGGGCCCGCGCCGTCTCCCCCGCCCTCCGCGCCCTTCGCCGTCGACGACCGCCCGGGAGAGCAGTGGATCCGACTACGCCGCGCGTTCGACGATGAGGAGGAGGAGGTCAGGGTGGACGCCACCATGGTGGACGGCGCCACGGCGCCCACCCGCTCGGGGGAGGTCGCCGGACCCGACGCCGGCCGGCCGCTCAGGCTGCACATCAGCGTCCACGTCGAGGTCACCAAGGCCGCGCGGCCTGAACTGGCGCTCACCTTCGAGTGCTCGGCGTGGCCCGATGAGCTGGAGGTGGAGAGGGTCTACCCCGCCCGCCGCGGCGGGCCGGCGCCGGTGCAGCAGTACATGGGCCGTCAGTTCAGGTGATCCAGTATTCTGAATTTTGCTTTAAAAAGATGGAAATTTGTGCAGTCATGCTGTTGCGTATGCTTCTTGATTTGTTGGGAGTCTTCACTCTTTGACAAAAATGTGCGGAAAAGTCTAGTTTTTGTCACTCAACTATTGTCTTGGTCTAATTTTCGTCTCTCAACTCCAATACCGGACAATTTAAATCTCTCAATCAAACCCAATACTAAGTTGTTTTTTGGCGACAAAGTGCTCGTATAGTCCAGTTAACTAAGAACCAAGAAAAGAATTGAACAAAAAAGGAATCACCAAAAGAAGAGACTAAAGGCATCCACAATGTACTCTAAAAGTTGGCAATAAGCAATAAATGCAGCAGGGTTATAAACATTGTGCAACTAGTAAGTAGTAAATACCAGGTAATAGTCCTACTACCAAGCAATAAGAAATAAACAAATGATTTCTCTCTCCTCTCTCTCATCTTTCTCCCCAGCCAATTGCTATTGTTGGATTAGTGAGGTCCAGCTTAATACCCACTTCTACTGCTTCACCATTGTGGCTTCTCCAACAACAAGTACCGGCTAACACAGGGCTCACTCTTGTTTAGTGGTTCATTAGTAAACATTGGTGATGCCCTAAGTATGCATCATAGTGTCTTACAACTTAAGAATGAAGAAAGAATTAAGATTGGATCATAATACCCTCCATTTAGATCCAAAATTGAGGATTTACCCTCTTGTGCCAATGACATGTGGGATCATTTAAGGTCATTAACATGGGTCAGGAGGGTAAATCCTCAAATTCAATCTAAACAAGTATGCTGTGAATACATGTGTAAGCTTCCAAGACATCCTTGATCCATCCCAATGCTCTATAAACTTCAGTAGGTACAGACCACATGAAGGTCTATAATAAGGCGGTCGATAACATACCATTTTAAAAAGAAAATTACATTATTTGAATCCATGAACTCTACCATACCCATATTTCTGTCTTGGTATCCATGCCGCATTAATTACATGCGAAATCGCACATTGAAATCTGGCCAAATTGTATACTTGGCTTCTTCATTGTATCAAGAGATATCGAAATATCTTTCCATTCCTTTCAGCTTTGTACATACAGGATATTGATTTAACAACAAGGATGGAAATTATATTAAGTAGAAAGTAATACATTGTACCTCATAATGAGCTGACCGCTAATGTGAGTTTTGTCCATGTTTACCAGTGCTAGGTAACGAGTCTTATGCTGAATCTAGCGTTGCTTAACTTAGACCATAGCTAAGTATTATTGATTTCTATTTTTGTTCAATGGGATAAAGATGTGTAGGAAGTGTTATTTATTTATTTTGGATGTTGACAAAATTGTATAAATGAGCGGTAGTAAATTGAATTACCAATTTGTTCTAGCGACATTTATTTGCAAATCTTCTGATCATGCCAAGTTCCAATTGTTCAGACATTGATTTCTCTTATAGCATCGATGGATATCGTAACAATGATATATGTTTTCATCATGTGTACTTTTCTGTGAGCCCTTGTATCTTAGTATTCATGTACCTGTATTGTAGGAAGAGAATCCATTAATGAAAACAAGGGCTTACAGAAGAGTACACACGATGAAAACATATATCGCCGTTAAGATATCCATTGATGATGTAAGAGAAA
Organism: Oryza meyeriana var. granulata; assembly: GCA_003991445.1. Taxonomy (NCBI): domain Eukaryota; kingdom Viridiplantae; phylum Streptophyta; class Magnoliopsida; order Poales; family Poaceae; genus Oryza; species Oryza meyeriana. Next base: position 41,011 of record RYFJ01001348.1, on the reverse strand, counting down.
TCACTTATTGACAATTGGGATTTGGCATGATCGGAAGAATTGCAAATGCAAAAAAGTCAGTAGAGCGAAATAGTAATTCAATTTACTACTACTCATTTATACAATTTTGTCGACACCCAAAAAACTAAATAAATAACATCCCCTGCAGATCTTTATCCCGTTGAGAAATAGAAATCATTAGTAATTAGTTGTGGTCCACGTTAAGTAACACTAGATTCAGCTGCTAGACTCGTTACCTAGCACTGGTAAACAAGACACAGAACCCACATTAGTGGTGAGCTCTTACCAGCTACACTGTACTAAGTTGTACTTAATATCATTTCCTCCTTTCTTGTTGAGTAAATTTCATAAAGTTGCAATTATTGCCAAAATATCAGTCTACAACTTTAGCTAGGTATTTCACAAACTGCAAGAAATAGCAAATGATTTTATCAACAAAAACTACAACTTTATCCCCCATGCGTGTATGACATGTGGGCCCCAACATACACTACCATGAGTATTGCATGTGCGTATGACAGGCGAGCCCAAACTTGTCAGACAAATAAAGTTGCAGCTTTCTGATAAAATCAAACACTATTGTTGTAGTTCTCTGAAATGCCTAACTAAAGTTACAATAAAATGAAATTTTTGATAAAATAGTTGTAACTATATGAAATTTAATCTTTGCTGCTAAATCAATATCCTATGTGTATAGAGCTGAAAGGAATGGAAAGATATTTTGATATCTCTGCATATAATGAAAAAGCTAACCATACAATTTGGTTGGATTTCAATGTGTTGACTTGGGTGTAATTAATGTGACGCGGATACAAGGTAGAAAGATGGGTATAGTACATTTCATGGATTCAAATAATGCACTTTATTTTCTTAAGTGTTGTGTTACTGGCTGCCTTATTATAGATCTTCATGTTGTCTATACTTACTGAAGTTCATGGAGCATTGGGATGGATCAAGGATGTCTCGAAAGCTCACACATGTATTCATTGTACTTTCATAGCGTGTCCGTAACATATTTTCATTGGTTAAAAGGAGGTGATAATTCTTGTTTTTTCTTTGAAAAAGATTGGCAACTATTTAATTTCTAAAAAAAAAACCTTTTATTTTCATTGCAAACCACATGTACTGAGGACTTATAGAATAAGGATCCTACATTCCTACGGGTCTTATTTGCTGCCTGGTGATATTTTGGTTTGTTCTAATAGGAGTAATGGGTAAAAACTACTGTTACAGTGGGCAATCTTTTCTCTCTTGCTGTCTTACTGGTGCATACATTGCTTACTAACCTGGAAGTTCTAATGAACAGGGAGTTGGATGAGGAGATGCAAAGCTCAGTACATGATTACTTGGAGCATCGAGGAGTGAACGATGAGCTTGCAGCATTCCTGCACTCGTACATGGAAAACAAGGAGCAGACAGAACTTGTCCGGTGGCTGAAGAATGTGGAGGGGTATATCAAAAAATAGACAGTATTTGCTAGGCACTTTTGAGACAGATTAGCTTATCTTTCTTTGCAACAATTATAGGCCAGTGATCATTTTGGCACCTAATGTTCCCAATGCCATAAATACTTTTTATTGTGGTGCTAGATATGCGAAGCATGGCTGTTCAGGAAGAATTGGTTCATTAGATTATAACAGTGCGCTGTGCGCATCTCCTTTTCATGCTGTCCTACTATACCCGGTTACCTGCCAAATCAGCTAGTTTTTTTAAACCAAAACAATCAGCTAATATCATACGGTTTATCTGTTGTGCTTCTCATCTTGAATATGTTACATTCTGGCAGTCGATGTTGAGCATGACAGTAGCATGAATTAAGTTACATCATGATTGTTTAGGTTAGGCCCATGAAAACAGTTCTGGCTGGATGCCTGGATTCCATCTCATTGTTCATAAATATATTTCCAGATGGCCATCCGCTCATGTTTCTTCATTTTTAAGAAGAAAATTCACAAAAATCGTCCAAATACTGGGCACCAAACAGTCTGTGGTGGTGTCAATTCCTCTTGGTAACTAGGTTACCCCAAAATATACTCCTAGACTAGAACTGGATCTCAAGTACTGAACCATCAAACTCATCGGACAAAACCAACCATCAAGCAATCAGCTTTTTAACGGTCTAGATTCATTTCATAAACCTTGATATGGAAGAAGGGGAATACATAAATCAATGCCAGAAACTTATTTTACTTGGTCACGGCTCACATGTACAAATGGGGTTGAAGTAGCTCAATCAGAATGATAGTTAATGTAGCTAGAACAGCAGGTAAGATTATAATAACATGAGGCGATATTGTACAAGCACCAACGGCAAGCATGTATACTACTTTTCCAAACATACAACACTATAACGCCTTTATTTGGAAAGATTACTTTGACATCCAGTAGATAAAAATAAGAAATGCACAAACAGATGCGACAAGGGATAGAATAATGGTGTCCATCGATTTCTTTCTTTTGATGGATGAAAGAATTTGGTTAATCTGTCAAAGGATATACAAGATGTTAGATACTCAGAGTTGTTAGAATGAGTTTTGTTTTGTAGCAACTAAAAAGGGTACAAGGATATACCGTAGGGAGCCGACTGCTAACGTTGCTTATCTTTGTAGTAATTCCACCAAATGTTGATCTTTGCAACATAAGTGTGCCTAATGTAGCTTGAGCTTGTGATATCACATTATCCATCTGTAACACCATTTCAACATTTATCATTTCAAATGAGAATGGCCTAGTTGCCAAAATAATATAAACAGCTAGTAAATCCTTAACCGTTAATAGAGCTTTTTACACAAACACCTGCACAAAAGAAACTTACATAGAAGTATCAACACACAAACCTGAGATAGTTGGGTGCAGAATAACATGAGCAAGAATTTGGAACTTAGTGTCTAGGAAACACTATGTTAAGCATCAAGATTGAAGGATATGGCCAAAACAAAATGTCAATTGGCAAACGCAAATGTGGTAACAAGGAATTAGAGGGCCCAAAAAAGGATCTCTGTTCCATGCAGTTCTTATGTATGATACCATAATCTTCAAGACCCCAGGCGGGCGCTATGCTGGGGGAAGTGGGCAAAAAAAAAACATGAATGCAATCATCAAATGGTGGTGCAAAAAAAAAAGAAAAAAGAAGGGTTCAACTGAACTCCCAAGTCCCAAAGCCTGAACCCTGTGCCAGTGTAGTACTTCAATGGACTAAAATACTCATTTAAGCAATTTACATTCTTCTCCATCCTTTTAGCCAGCTTTAACATCTTGAAAAGTGGAAAACATTTTTTTCAGACCATATAACCATTTCATATATATTTTCATTAATCCATCATTTTGGTTTGATTCCCCTCTTATCGGTCAATCTTATCATAAATGCAATTTCTAGTTGAGGCTTACCTGGTATTCATTTGGGAAAAAAAATACTGATTACTTGATCAGGAATGTAGTAAAGAAAAGGCACTAAAACAACAGAACAAGGGCATGAGGTGAGGGAGTGCTAGACGAAACCTGCCCAGTACTCCTGCTGATCGCAGCTTGTTCTTTGAGCAGAGCTTGATCAGAGGAGTCAGCACCCTCTTCAACATCAAACTTTGCTCTGTCAAAATCTCTCAAGTCAAGAAGAGAAGCATGTTGTTGCTTTGCTCTAAGGCTTGATCGGAGGCGATAGAATTCCTGCATTCAATCGAAGCAACATTAGGAATCTGAAAGTATTGTTATCATGTATTTGATATTCGTAGAGTTTTGCTCCACTGAGTATCAGAAAAACCTGCTGTGTTTTTTAAGATTAAGTGAAACAATTCTTATGAAGAAGGTAAATTAAAAAAACTTGCTTGGAGTTTATTGAAAATGGAGCTAATCACAATTCTAGGAACTAAAAAAAGGTGAAGGAGATTACTGTAACCTGTGTAAGATCTTGCAATATCTCCATATGACGAGTCAATGTATGAGAAAGGACTTCTGAACCTCCTGATGATACCCATGTCTGCATTTGAGAATTTACTTGCTGAAGTTGTTTCAACGATCTTTCTATATCAGACTCGATATCATTCTCAGAACCATCGGATTTCATGGAAATCAATTTACGGTAAGCACTCATTTGGTCATCTAACTGAGCTTCTAGCCTCCTTGCCTTCAATGAGACAAAAAACATTTTAAACATCACAGATAATTAAAGTAAACAGGTAATGCAAAAAAGGCTCAACTAATGTCTTTAAAACATGAAGCAAAATGCATCAGATGATTTTTTTTTCCCTCTTAAAGTGGAAGAAATGGAGAATATAATGGCGCAGTTTAATAATAAGCAACAAAGCTAGCGTTGCCAACGTCCCAAGGTAACTCCTCCAATGTGTAGATCTGACATATATGTTTCATTCTGTTTTCAATCACAGTCAGTATTGTGAGTTCTTCCATTTTCAAGAGTGGTTCATGGCATGCCATATGCGAAAAAAGGATGTGATAATGTGGCATGAACTCTTTCCTAACACAGGCTTGTATTAGTCCATCACTTATTTACTTTCTGGAGAAATATCCCGTGTAAAGTCAGAATACCAAAGTGACGCTCATCCTGCATGCATCAAACATGTCAACAAGAGCCAACAGCCAAGTCATCCAAAACTCCAATGGCTCTATGCACAGTCTAAGCTCAGCACACAAATGGTACACAACATAGCAATAACAACTACACAAAGATACCACAGCCTCATAGGCAACATCAACTGGTTGTGCAATGCACTTCGCAATACCAAACAGATAGTGAAATTGCATGAATTACAGCAACAGTGTTTCACTCCAACCATCTACGTCGCGCCTGCTCTAAGCCCTTAAGGCTCTAACCACTACAGAAACTCAGAAAGGAGCAAATTGACAAATTCCCGTGGTATGACGTCTCTCTGCAGCAGCAGGAAATTCGCGCGCCCTCGAGGGTTGAATCTGCACATACTCTACATAGAGTAGAACTACGAGGCCAACCAACACCCAAAAGCCCAAACGTAACACGCAACCCCGGAGACCAGCCAGATCTCGACCAAGCAAGGAATCGGGCTGGAAAAGGAGAAGCTACGGAGTCCGGAGGTCCGAGGTCGACGGGAGCCCAGACGCGGGGGAGAGAGAGAGTGTGTGTGTGACGGACTGGGCGGGGGGAGTTGACGGCTCACCTGCTTGCGGAGGGCGTCCCAGGAAGACGCCTCCATGGCGGCGGCGGCCTCCTCCTCGTCCTCGTCCTCGTCCTACTCCTTCCGGGGCCGGCCGACGGAGGGTGGCGCGCGGGGGATCTCGGTGGGAGAGCTGACTCCTGGATCTCTACCCTGTCGGGGCGCGCGGAGGGAGCAGTAAGTAGGACGCAACGCAGAGGGGACGACGAAACGGAGGGGTGGTTGGAGAGTTGGACGAAGACGACGATGGATGAGCGATTCGGCTTCGGGTGACAAACTGGCCCGAGGGTGCCGAATTCAGGGAACAGGCGCCGAGCCGCTCGTGCACCACGGATCTCCGATCCAGTCATCGTCCACATAGAGTAACAAAAAATTAACTGGGATAGAAACTAAGGAATTTATTTAGGGCTGTTTATCATGGCTTCTATTCCAAAATTTTTGTTTCATAGAGCTAGCGCTGTACTAAATATTTTCGAGACCTTGGATAATATAGAGTAAAGTTGCCACTTTGTTTCTAAAAATTACGCTACGAGGATGGAGCAGCATTCTTATCACTTCTTACCTTCGCTCTATCCTCGAAGTAGGAGCTGTACTAAACGGATCCTATGCCTCAATTAAAATGGAGAAAATTCTCATGGGTTGAGCACATCCTCACTAAAGCCATTTTTGGGGAGTTCTAGCGGCGGATTCAGCTCCAGGGGGTTGGGCGACCGTTCGGGCTCCACTGTTGTCATCTTTGTTGATGTCGCCATTCATAAAAAATGGTTTTTCACTTGGAAGCACTAATAGCCGCCCGAACTCGACAGCATCACTGGCTTCGCCACTGGGAAGCTCGAGATTATAAGAAGTAACAGGTGAGAAGCTAGCCGGTAAGAATGCCTTCTAGAGTAGTTCATTTTCTAGATCTTACAAAGATTCTCAGATTTTTTTTAGGGCTTGAGATTCTGAGAGAAGCTGTAACCGGGAGAAGTTCTCCAAACATGACCTAAAATTTTTGCGTAGTAAAAAAACATAAGGTTTCAATATTGTATAGCGTGTAGAAAAGCTAACTAATCCTTCCTCACGTTCAACAAGCAATGTACAATTATTTGTAGAGAAAAATAAAATGCCAGTGGTTTCTAAGCATTTTGAGATTGTATTTACTACATGTAACTTAGAGTTTTCTCCTTTTATCCTCTCTTTTATATAAGCACTCACAATGTCATTGTGATGAACAATGTTTGGGTAACTTTATCGTGCAAGATTTTAGATTATATGTCAAAGTATTAAATAATAGAGAGAGATAGCACCTTCTACAGGATATTATTTACACACACAATATCAATGAACGCATTACTAAGACTTGAGAACAAAATGACTAATTGTGGGAAAAAAAAAAGAGGGAAGTGATAAAATATTTATTTTTGGTAACCATTAATAAGCACTACAAATTGAGAAGCTTATTTATATAGATATGTCTACATAACCATCTCAGAAAAGATAGAGCAGATTTCATGTAACCACAAGTTTTGAGGCATAAGTACCATAAATCCACATTTTTTTTAGATTTTATTCAAAAGCCACCATGTGAGAGGGGCAAAATTTTGCACAAAACCCATTTGCACTCCTCCCCCTCTACTGACAAGTGGACCTGTTGTTAGTTGCAAGCCCCAATTTTTTTTCTCCCACAGAAATTTCCCCTTGGAAATCTGCTCCCTCACGCAGAACCGTCCATGGCAGCAAACCCCCTGCCACAACTCCTGGGCAATGGAAGTTAGACTGAGCTTGCGCGCTATCGAGACTCAGATAACGGCAACATAAGGGAGCTTGTTTTCTACCCAAGCAGTGGCACCGTGTGAGTTTTACTGCAAGACCGAAGGGGCGATACCAGCTCAAGCTCCTATCAGCAATATAATGGTACTCGCTCCGTTTTAGATTATAAGTCATTTTGATTTTGGTCAAAGTCAAACTAATATGCTATAAAAATATATTCAAGTTTGATCAAGTTTATAGAAAAATATATAACATTTTTAACACAAGAAAAATATGCTATAAAAATATATTCAGTTTTGGATGTAATGAAACTAATTTGTTGTTGTAAATATTGGTATATTTTTCTATAAATTTAGTCAAACTTAGATTAGTTTGACTTTAACCAAAGTCAAAACGACTTATAATCTGAAACGGAGGGACTAGGAGGCAAGCAACAGCACAGCTAGAGTTGGGGTGCAAGAAACATGATGCTGATAGAACTAAGCCATATTAGCCGGTAGTGATGGCAGTGGAAGGTTTGAATAGGCAGCGGGGTAACAAGCCCTTTTAACTCGGGGGGAAGAGTAATGCCATGGTAAGGCATAAGTCATCATTTCAAATCCGATAAAGGGTATTTTTTTACTTAGTGGTAGAGTAATGCCGCTTTTTTCTATAGCGCAAAAAAAGACTTTACGCGAGAGCAATAAAGGCTAGGATACATCTATCTCTGCTGAGTAACCTCTTTTGGATTCTTAGGACAAAGAGTCGCGATCTCACGAGGGTGAGCTGTAACGCCCCGGTTTCCGGAACGTTAAAAATTATTTTAGTAAAAACCCTAATTTTAAAATTTATGGCTTTTTTGTGTTCTTAAGGATAAGTGCCATAGATCTCAACTAAGCCCTCCTTGAAACCCCTAAAATCTCGGATTCAAAATCTCTCCAAATTTTGAGAATCGAATTTTGTAATTTGACGGTCTCTCTCAAAACTTCCTTGGAAAAGTTCAAATTCGAAATCCCCTTTAAGTCTCCTCCGAAACCCTTCCTAAATTCCAATCAAAAATTTCTATCAAACATCGAGAATCAGATTTTGTAAATCGCCTTTGAAGCCTTTTATTAAAACCTCCTTATTTTGCTCCTCCCGAAAATTCAGGTTCCACTAAGAAATCCCTTCCGAAAATTGCCAAATATATATATTTCTAAAACCCTCAAATCCCAAGAATTAAATTCAAATTCTAAAATCCCCTTGAGATCTTCCTTCCTATTTTTCCTCTCTCAAATGTCTCTTCAAAAATTCTAATCCATTGCAAAAATCCCCAAAATTTCATTGAGAACCAAATCCCAAATTTAAAACAAAATCAAATCCAAACCCCCTTTTTTTAATCCCCTCTTCCTTTATCAAAAATTTCTCCAAAAATTCAAGCCTATTTTCAAAAATATCAAAATATCACTCAGAAGTCCCCTGTTTGAAAACTTGAGATTTTTAGGAGCTCAAATAACCAATTTTGAATTAAATCCCTTTCAAAAATCATCAAACACCTCTCAAATAAAATCCCTAGAAAAAAAATTAAAGATCTACTGTTCCTTGTGCCGCCCCTAGCTTACATGGCCTCGGCCTTCTTCTCTCCTTTCTTTTTCCCCGAGGCCCAACACAGCCCAACTCACCTCGACCCCTGACATCTGGGACCCGCTCGTCAGCTCCTCCAAGCAGTTGCCGTCTCACCGACCTATGGGCCCCGCTGTCAGTCGATCGTCGTCCTCCTCGTCTTCTTCCTCCTTCCCCGTTCTCTGTTACCTCTCTTCTCTCTCTCTTCTCTCAACTTTTCTCGATTTCTCTCCGGCAAAACCCCACGCCCCATGCTTCCTTGTCCTCAACTGCTTGAGCACGTGCGGCCCCGTCAAGCTGCCATCCCATCCGCCCTAGCAGCCCGGTGCAAATCGCGCTCCACCATCCGCCGTGTTCTCTCCAGCCAAAAAAGGGGGCCGGCGAGCTCAAGAGCCTCGAAGTCAAGGCACACGTGAGAAAATCCTTGACCCGTCTCGTCGCCATCTCCTCTGCCCCCTCATCTTCTCCCTGGCGACCGCGTAGCCCAGCAATGACGCCAGCCACCATAGCGTCGTGTCACGTCGGACAACCGCGCCATGCCCCTATTTCCACCGCCCTTGTTCACCGTCGCCATGCGGCTAGCTCCGCCTATAAATAGGCCACTGCCCGATCCAATTTTTCCCACTCCTGAGCAACCGCAAAGTCTTGCCGTCGTCTTTCTCTCTCCACCGCTGCCATAGCCGCTCGGCCTCGCTTCATTTCCATTGCCCCAAGCCCAATCGACCAGAGCGCTTCCACCACCAAGCTCTCCGCCGCCGCGCGAGCCAGTCCGTGCCCTCAACACCGCCCGAACCCTATGGGAACTTGAGGTGCCCAAATTTTTTCCCCGCTACCCCTGGACGTTATCGCCAGCCGCCGTCGCGCTCTCCCCCTCTCATCCAAGCCACTCCCCTTCTTCCTCTTCTCCTCCGCTCCCAGCCGCCCTGTTTTCCCTCTCCGGTGAGCCGCCATTCGCCGGTGCTGCTCAGCTGCCGTGCGCCGTTGATCCACTCGGCCAGCCTCCGTGTGCCCGGCTACCACTGGCCGGCGGACCCTCATGGATAGCCCCCAATCTCCCTGATAGGTGGGCCCTTCCTTTTAATTAAAACTGAGCCCCAAAATCTCTCACTTACATGTGGACCCGACTGCTTAATTCCCTCCCCTTTCACTTACACGTGGGCCCGTCTAAATTAAGAACCTAATTAAACTCCATTTCAAAATATGTCCCTATGACATGTGGGTCCACTTCTCTATCACCCATCCTCACTAACCAATGGGCCCAACCCCATTAAAAATTTTAATTAATCTTCGATTTAAATGATGTGAGACTTACATGTGGGCCCCATCTCTTTTACTCTCCCACTCTCACTGTCATGTGGGACCCCCTAGTCAGGCTCTCTCTCAGTCCACTAACATGTAGGGCAACCTTGTCATCACCATACTCCACTGACATGTGGACCCCTGCCTCTTCTCTCTCCCTCAATGACAGGTGGCCCCACCCCCTCTCTCTCCTCTCTCTGCCATGTGGCCCTGGCTCCTCTCTCCCCTGTACCCGTGACATGTGGGCCCATTTAATCTCTCTACTAATTGATATGTGGCCCCTTCCTTTTTCTCTCTCTGTCAAGTGGGCCACAACCCTTAGTCCCTCTCCTAGTCACTGACAATAGGGCCCCACCTGACAGCCACAAATTCGCAAAAATAATTCATTTTTCCAAGAATCCACATAATCCTTTTCTTTTTTTAGAAAAATCCTTAAAACTTTAAAAATCCATATCTTCCAAACCGTAACTCCGATTAAGCCTGTTCAAATCTCCAAATTTTTCTAAAACTGAGATCCACCTCGTGAAACTATTAGTTATTAATAATATTATTTTATTTTTAGGGTTTTATGTATTTTTCTCTCGTTTTACGCGTAGTCGATGTTTTCGGAAGACGTCGGACGTCAGATTTTCGCGAGGATTCGAAGACGAAGACTGAGGCAAGTCACTCCTTAACCATATTGCTCCTAAATTGAAAATGATTTATTTGCAAAATTGCATTGCTAGTGTACACGATAAATGGATCGGCCTCGGTTTGCGTGACGAACCGACGGACCTCCCTAGTAGTTGCATAAAACCTGTAGGATGTTGGTACCCTATTTCTTATCGCTCCACCCCGTGGTACCTTAGTTACCGTGCTCTCTAAGCATGGACTCCGATGGTTCTACCCACATCACTGTTGATTGTTGATTTGGGAAAAATAGGGTTTACAAAAGTTTTAAAAACCCGATATGCGACATCGGTGGGATTGCAAAACAAAATTGGTTTGTGAAAATCCACGATGCAAGGTGACCGCCTGTGTGGTGGTGCTTCGTTATTCGTATATAAGGACCGTTTCCTTGGGGAATTTCATCTGAGCATCTCACAGTGTGACCACACGGGTGGAATGGGATGCCCCTGGCCAAGTAACTAATGTTCTCAGGATCGTTCGGTTGCTAATAAATGTCGGATCGTCTGGGTGCCAAGAGGGTGATATACCTCCGTCCCTAAGTATAGGAAATGAGTTCTTGGTACTTGGTTTGAGAACACATTTATAGGGCAACGTGCTATCTTGGGTGGGCTTTGGAAAGGCCTTGTCACGAACCTTCTTCGCAGACGAGTGTGGGAAGTAAGCTCGCGTCGTGTGGGTAAAGCGCGCACCCTTTGCAAAAGGTTTATAAACTGTTTGAACAGCAGTGCCCACGGTAATGTAAGATAATTCCCCTAGCGTAGATTTGATTGCCAGTGCTTTTGCGAAAGTGGATTTGTGGTATGAGAGTCATTACCAGAATCGACCTTAGTGGCTGATGGATGACCTGAATGGTCTAAAACAGGATTGTGTGACCTGGGATGTCGTATGACATCATAGAATAGGCTTCTTGAGTGGAAGCAGTGTGTGATTTGAGTTGAGATTATGGATGGCTCGAGGAGCTACAAAAACAAACTATAAGTTGAGATGATGTCCCGAATAGGGCGATAGTGGAAGGAAAATAATAGAGGAAAAATGAGATGACGTTCTGGAAAGGACAAAAGCGAAAATAAACTAATAGATGAGAATACGGTGGAAAGATGCTTGAGGGCAGATCCACCGAACCGCTGTCGTGATCTGACAGACGATATAGGGATAGACTTGACTAAAAACTTTAAACAATTAAAATTTGATTCGTCCGCTTGAGTTGTTGCAAAGCAATTCACAGACAGGATCGAGGCGAGTGCCTCTTTCCAATTATACCTGAGACAACCCACACTTAGGGTTTTCGAAAATATTTTCAAATAAAAAGCTCTACGAAATAAACCCCAGCCTTTCTTTGGTAGCCTGCATGACTCACTTTTCTGTGACTTGCTTAGTACGTATGTACTCAATCCATTCCCATTTTCCCCTTCTTAAGGAAGAGAGAAGTGGAAGTGAAGATTATGGTTTCTTTCCTAATCCCAAGCCATCGCTTGTGGATTGGGTTCTCGCTGCGTTGTTGTTCCGCTGCCACTGTTCTGTTTGAAGGCTGCTGCTTAAGGCTTGCCCGAAGCTGCAACTTATAAAGATATAATATAAATATATTCTATTTCTAGCTGCTATGGTACATCTCGGTTGACCGTAGGTACCAGCAAGATTTTCTGGGACTAGTACCGGCAACGCGGTTCTGTGGGAGTTGGTTCACACCAATCTCCTACGACGCTCCCTCTCTGGTGTCACTGTAGGTGGTGCTGGGGCGGGGGTGTTAACTCCAAAAATCCGTCCTCAGTTCAAATTGCAGGCTGCAACTCGCTTGCATAAAGTAGGAATCGCCAGTAATCACTGGTCAGCCATACGGCAGCCGCTTTGACCTCCTAACATGTCTTGTTGGCTGACGGCGAGCCATCATCCTAGTTCACTATCGATGGGCTTGAAATGTTGTAACCTAGGAGAAGATGGTAATTGACGGGAAGAAGACGGAAGTAGTGTCATGTGCTACCCATTGCCTTAAATCATGTGATTTTCTGAAACAAACACAAAAAAGGTGGTTTTGTGATATTTATGTCCAAAAATCTGGGATTTTATGTTTTTTTACTTTAAAAAGATAGTCTACATAACAAAGAAGGGAATAGGCATGGCTATGGAAAAGATATGTAAGGTTGGTGCTAATCCCTTACATATACTCTGTATGTCTAAATAAAGATATGGAAAATATGATATTGATTTTTGCTCTGACACCAAAAAACAGTTTAAAGATTACCCACCAAACACAGTCAATAAAATTGTTATGTTGATATTTTAAACAGAGAGAATCTACTCTATGCCACTAAGTTTTCCCCGATTTAATAATTTACCATCAACTTTATCCCTTTCTATAATATGCCACTAAGGTCATCAATTATATCTACAATATACCATTAGGCCGGCTAATTTTTTAAAAATACCCAAAATGCCATATACATATAATTATTGACAATTAATTGACCTCAATAAAAGTTTGAAAAAATTATGATTTTTTTTGTAGTCTCCTTGCATGATATAGAGGCTTATGAATATTTTTTAATATTTTTTATTTTTTATTTTTTTTGAAAAGTTATTTTTGTGTGGTGTATGAGAGAGGAATTGTTTACATAAAAGATAATAGCACAAAAATATTTTGTATAGCATATAAAAGATGATTTACATTAGAAACAACAACAAAAATAATATTCTAAGTAGCATATAACAGATAAATTATAGTTTATAAAAAATAGTAATGTAAAAATCTTGAAACTTATACACAAGCTTTCATGTTGTGTAAGGAGGTTATACAAAAAATTTTATAATTTTTTAAACTTCTAATATGGTAAATCAATTGTTAACCTTATATGTCTATAAGGGTTTTTTTGAAAAAATACCCAGTCCAATGGCATATTATAGAACAATTAATAAGCTTGGTGATATATTATAGAAATGGGCAATATCAAGGGTAAATCGTTGAACCAGGAAAAATTCAATGGCATAGAATAGATTTTCTCTTTTAAATAAGACCATTCATCACTTTCAACCTTCGATGTTCCTTTATAAGTATAAGTTACTACCTTCGTCCCATAATATTACTATCTTTGTATTTTAAATTGAACTGCAAGGTAGCAATATTATGGGATAGAGGTAGTACGTGTTTTCTAATTGTTTTGGAATAACACTAATACCCTAATCTCCTCCGCACTTCTCATCTCCCCTTGTTATCATTGGTCACGGTCTACACCAAACTTGTTGAAATGGATCAAAATAAACATAGAAACACCACACATAATAGTGATAACGGAACAATTAATTCTTCTATATTTACAACAAGATTGCACTGTCCTTATCTAAAACGGAGTCATCTTCCTCCTCCGTTAACTACCGTACTTCTCCAGATAAAAAACCACCTCACCTAAAATATCCAAACTATCCTTAAAAAATCACACTACCAAAAAAAACTGATATTCTACAAATAAACCCTATAAAACCATCGTCTTTCTCTCTCTCTCTCTCTCTCTATATATATATATATATATATCTCCTATTCCAACGCTAAACTTTAAGCCCTACACCATCGTGTACGGCAGTAAACCGGAAAAAGCGTTCAGTGATGCACCATGATCCGTCCCCGCTGGATAGTTACTGGACAGGACCACCACCAAGCATAGTTATTAGAACCGGACCGGATATTGAACCGGTGAGACCATCGGTTCATTGGTTCACTGGTCCAACCGTTAAGAACCGGTTGAACCGCTGGTTCAATAGTTTTAGACCGGATGAATTGAACCGGTCAAGAAATATATTGAACCGGAGCAATATATATACATATACAGTCAATTTATAGAAAAAAATAAGCACATAAATATTTTAATTATATAATCACAGCAGCTATACTAAAAAATTATTGTGACATTTGAAATCATAGACATAGTACATAAGTTCTTACTTCATAATTCAAATTCAACAAATGGTCTAACACTCTCACAAGACACAACTTACCAAAGTACCAAATAAATAGTATAGATCGACACCCACAATCAGAACTCACAAGACCATAAGAACTACAAGTTCACAGTCAGACAACAGGACAGCCACACAAGAGAATATCTGAAGATGCATAAGTTCACAACCAAAGTACCAAACAGAACCTGCGCCGCTGTGCACCTGCGCCGCTGCCTGCTCCGCTGCCGCCTGCGCCTGCGCCTCCGCGGTCGTGCGCCTGCGCCGCTGCCTCCGCCGCTGCCGCCTGCGCCTGCACCTGCACCTCCGCGGCCCTGCCTTCACGGCCGCCGGCTGCCTCTGCCGCCGCCGCCTGCGCCTGCGCCTGCACCTCCGCGGCCCTGCCTTCGCGGCCGCCGCCGTGCGCCTGCGCCGCCGCCGCCGTGCGCCTGCGCCGCTGCCGCCTGCGCCTGCGCCTCCGCGGCCGTGCGCCTGCGCCGCTGCCTCCGCCGCCGCCGCCGCCGCCTGCACCTCCGCGGCCCTGCGCCTGCGCGGCCGCCGCCGTGCGCCTGTGCCTCCACGGCCCTGCCTCCGCGGCCGCCGCTGTGCGCCTATGCCTCCGCCACCGCCGTGCACCTGCGCCGCCGATGGGGATCGATTCGATCGATTTAGGCCCAAAGCAGAGAGCAGCACAGGCAAGGCAACCCTAAAAAAAATATTTACGATTTTGCCCATACTCAGTTGTGTGATCCCAAAAAAAAGAGGGGTAACATGGTCCACAAACAAAAACCGGCTGGTTCCAATAAAACCGGCCGGTCCACCGGTTCCGTAAAAAACTGCCCGGTTCAACCGGTTTTTACCGGTTCGATTGCACGGACGGTCTTTTAAGTGAACCAAACCGGTATAGCCTCTGGTTCGGTCTTTTACCGGTCCAACCGCCGGTCCGGTCCGGTTCTCATAACTATGCCACCAAGCCACCAACCTCTCGTCACCCCGTCACGACGAAGACGTTCCCCGCGGCACCTCCCGCGCGCGACTTTGCGTCGGCAACAGGCAAATTTGGCAACAATCCGGGCCCCAAACTCCCGAACGCCCACCGAAACACGAGCCGGCTCCTAACGTATCGCCCAAATTCCTCCACGTCTCCCACGCCGCCCTTTAATTCCTTCCATCTCTCTCCTTCGCCTCGCTCCCCCACCCGCCGCTAAACCCATCCCCCCACGCTACCCACCTCGCCGCCGCCACCGAAGAAGGGGGAGTGGAAGGAGGCGACGAACGGACGGACGGAGACGATGAAGGTGGTGCGGAACCTCGACCTGGAGCGGTACATGGGGCGGTGGTACGAGATCGCGTGCTTCCCGTCGCGGTTCCAGCCCAAGGACGGCACTAACACGCGGGCCACCTACACGCTGGCCAGCGACGGCACCGTGAAGGTGCTGAACGAGACGTGGACCGACGGCCGCCGCGGCCACATCGAGGGCACCGCCTACCGCGCCGACCCGGCCAGCGACGAGGCCAAGCTAAAGGTCAAGTTCTACGTGCCCCCGTTCCTCCCCATCTTCCCCGTCGTCGGCGACTACTGGGTGCTCCACGTCGACGACGCCTACCAGTACGCGCTCGTCGGCCAGCCCTCCCTCAACTACCTCTGGGTACGCACTTCGCCGCCGCCGCCGCCTTCAGATTCCAACCGATTTGCACTGCCATCTATAGCCAATTCAACCATTTAATCTCTCATCTGCATCTGCATGTGTGTGGTAGATCTTGTGCAGGCAGCCGCACATGGACGAGGACGTGTACAACCAGCTGGTGGAGAGGGCCAAGGAGGAGGGGTACGACGTGAGCAAGCTCCGGAAGACGGCGCACCCGGACCCGCCGCCGGAGAGCGAGCAGAGCGCCGGCGACCGCGGTGTGTGGTGGATCAAGTCCCTCTTTGGCAGGTAGGCAGCCGTGCCAGCTGCCAAGCCGTCAACCTCGCCGCCGTCCAGGGGCTTGATGCCACCGTACGTGCTTGTACATTACTGCTTTAGTTCAAGGCTGTTCGTTGGTCGTCGTCCAGGGGTTTGTTGTTCAGGGGTTTGTTCGTCGTCGTTCGTCGATGCAGGGAATGCCCCAAGTTCATTGTGAACCTGTTCGTTGTTCGAATGCATTGCCTTGTGTTCAATATGTCCGTTTTGTGATGAAATATGGATTAGTGGATATCTGCTAAGACTATTGTGTATTTGTTAAAATAATAATGCCTTCTTTGAAGGATTTCAGTGTGATTATACTTAGTTGGTGTTTTAATCAGCTTAACTATTAAAAAATTTAAAAAATATATCTATTTAATTTTTAAGATATTTTTAGATAGTAAATTTTTAAAAAAACACATCGTTTTTTTCAGAAATGTGTTAACGGAAATCAAGGGAGAAACTATAAGAAGCTAAAAAGAACACTTAGGGACAGTTTGATTTAGCTTCTCGCGGTGACTTATAAGACGTACGTAAAACGAGAAATATTATTAGCACGTGATTAATTAAGTATTAAATATTATAAACTTGAAAAGAATCTATTTAATTTTTAAGATACTTTTATATATAAATTTTTTTAAAAACATATTATTTTTACGTTTTAGGAAATATGCTAACGAAAACCAAGGTAAAAATATACTAACGAAAACTAAAAAAAATCACAAGTAATAAGCTGAATCAAACGGCCCCTTTAAATATAAAATTACGCGAGTATTGGCTCCGGAAGCTAACAGCCTGCTTCTTTTGAGAAATTCATCCATTATGCAATTTAGAGAATTTAGGGCTACACGGCCCTGCATAGAACCAGGTCTACAAAACAGCTAGGTCACGGAATACCATCTCCAAGCAGTTTTGTTAATAACCGCGATTACTGCTCGATTAGCGAAAGCCGGTGAATGTTAAACAAAATTTACCAAAAAATGATTTACAGTTTGGATTTTTTTTAACTTGGCTTATCGATTCTCAATTTGTACTGGCTGAATGATTTTACCAAAAGAATGATTTACAGTTTGATTTTTTTAAAAACTTGGCTCATTGATTCCCCAGGGAAACGTCAATTTCTGTAGGAGCAGGAAAATGATTCTTGTCTTCCAAACATGGCCACAAACGTATTCGCTTTCTTTGAGGATTGGAATTTGTTACGAATCCTTATCTTTTTAGGAGAGATAAAAATTTTTTTTGGATTAATTCGAATTAGTTAGAGTTAAATTTATAGTTCTTTATCTCTAGCCTCCTCTACCTATAAATAGAGAGGACATGGATGCCTTTATTGTATACATTAATCATTGATTAATAAAAAGAGAGCAACACCTTCTACAACACGTACGGTAACAAAATTAGTTGTTTATCAATTTGTAGATTGATTTTAGACTAGTGAATGCTTGTTCTTTGGTTTTTTTAGATACATATTTTGTAGTAGGATCTGTTTTTCTGCTTTTACTCTACAACTGCATCTGTTGATAACAGGAGAAAATCGGAGTAAAACCATGTGTAATAAATTGTAATTGATCGGTTTTTCCCTGTTCTGAAAGCAAACCCGATTTGGCTAGGCCGAACCGGTCGTATTTCTCGCGTTCTTCCCGTATCTCTCTGTTCTCTCTCTCCGATGGATGCCACGCCGGGAGCTGCAGTCGCCGCTGTGGAATCGCCCGCACTGCTGGGTTGATCTACGCGCGTGGCTGCCGCTTGCCATTGCTGCTGGACTGCCATCATCGGAGAAAGCCCCAAACCCACGTTGTCGCCGCCGCTGGTTTTTCGATACCAAGGCAGGGCAGCCGCCGTTGTTGAACTCTCACCGACGCCGCCGTTGAGTCGTGGTGGGAGAACGATGGGACGACCGGCCGCCGCTAGAGGATCGAGACTCCGTCAGGACGCTGTGGCTAGAATACTTCCATGACGCTGCCGCCGCAGGACCTGATACCAAGGACGGGTAGCCGCTGCCGTCAATTTCTCACTGACGCGCCTTGGAGCCATGGTGGGAGGTCGATAGGACAAATGGCCGCCGACCTTGGATTGGGATCTACCGGGACGCTGTGATTGGATGCAAATCGGTCGCCATCGCTGGAGCTTCGGTTGTCGACGTTGAGCTCTACCTCGCCGCCGTCTTGAGGATGTGTGGGTCGTGGCGGAGCTTCGCCGCATAACGCCAAGCCACTGCCGCACCGATTGCCGCATGGGAGAGAAGCCGCTGCCGCCGTCTTGCCACCGGGCAGTCGATGGGTCTCCAGCTGGCCTCCTCTCCGTGCGTCGCCTCTATCTCCACTGCCACCAACAGTTGGCGTCCTCCATGCCCGTCCGGCTGGCGCGCTGGGCGATAGGCGCCACCGCGGGTGCCGGTGGGGATAGGGGTCCCCTCTCTCAGTCATTTAGGCGGGCCTGCTGGGCCGGCTTGCCACCGCCCGACCGCTTTTGGCCCAATAGCACCGACCGGCCCACACACAAATTAATAAAAATCCGATACCATAGATGAGTCTTGAATTCGGAATTCGGCCCATTTGGCATTTGGACCACGTTCTGTGTGCGCGGCCCAATAAGATCGTGGCCCGACGGCGTTTTTGGCTCGATTAAATTCGGTTTTATTAATAATTTGCATTTAAGTCCCTAGAAAGGTTGACTTTTACGACAACAGTTCACTGTTCATATAATATTTACAGTTTGAACCCTTAATTTACGAGAAATTACATCAATTTGTCTTTAGTGGCTGTAAACTTGCTGTGTAGATCTTTCTTTAGTTGGTTTCTTGCATGTGAGTCCCAGGACTCGTTAATAACCATGTGATGGTGTTTTTAAGCATTTAGTTGCTTTTAAATTTGATGCAACTCCAACTATATAATCTAGATATGATTCTAGGTTAATATGATTCCATAAAAATGTGTAATCACCTAGTTTATTGACCCCTCCCTTGGAAGCATTATTTGGGTTTATTTTTTCTTGCATGTGTGATATTTTTCTGTGGGCATAAAATTACTAATTTAATGCCATAAGGCCAATAAAAATCACAGAAAATCGGTAAATGCAAGATAAATTCCGGGAAAATACCAGTTATTAAATAGACTACGTTACATTGTTCTGTGACTTTGTTTTCATGCAATTTAACCCAGCGTTGGTTTTTTGCATGACA
The DNA here is from genome assembly GCA_003991445.1 of Oryza meyeriana var. granulata. Classification (NCBI taxonomy): domain Eukaryota; kingdom Viridiplantae; phylum Streptophyta; class Magnoliopsida; order Poales; family Poaceae; genus Oryza; species Oryza meyeriana. The sequence continues at coordinate 21,518 of RYFJ01001348.1, read as the reverse complement.
ACAGGCCATGTCTGATGCAGACCTCAATAAGAGAGAGTTCCCCGTTCTCCCCGTTAATGGGACAAACTACCAGACCTGGGTCATGGACTATGAAATCCACCTTTTCACGATGGAGCTATCTGAGGCCATCTGTCGGCAAGGGATTGGTGTAGCTCCGCTTCCAGTAGCGAAGCGGGCAAGAGCACTTGCGTTCATTAGGAAGCACATTCATGAGGATCTCAAGGCCGAATACCTTGAGCTACGTGAATCTCTCACGTTGTGGGAGGCCATGAGGGACTACTACACCACTGAGAGAACTGTCATTCTCCCGAAGGCTAGAGCAGCCTGGGCTCAACTTCTGTTCTATGATTTTAAGACCGTGTAGAGCTACAATAGTGCCGTGCACCGCATCGTCAGTTGTCTTCGCTTCTGTAACCAGGTGGTGACAGACGCGGATATGATTGAGAAGACTCTTGACACTTTCCACCCCAAAAACTCGATGATGCAAGAGCAGTACTGCGAGGCTAAGTACGTCAAGTACTCAAAGCTTATCCAGTCGTTGTTGAACGCTGAAGTCCACAACAAACTTTTGATGGCCAACTACAACACTCGTCCTGTTGTTTCACAGCCTATTCTAGAGGCTCACGTTGTCCATCAGAAGGGTTAGAGTTCTGGACAGGGTTCTTTCAAGGGGAAGGGACCCAGAAATCGCACACTGCTAAATGGGGCAAGGTTCAGGCTGCCAACTGGGGCAAGAAACCCCGTAGCCGCAAGGGGCGCAAGGCCAATGCCGGTGCTACTGGAGGATCTCAGTAGGGTGGTGAGGGTTGTTTCAAATGCGGCTCAACGAAGCATTGGGTGCGCAACAGCATTACAGAACCTCATCTCGTTGAGATGTACCAGGACTGGAAGAAGAGGCAGGGCCCAGAATCTCACTTTGTCCAAATGCCAATGACCGATGAGAAGCCTACTCCTAAGGAACCTACTGTAGTTTGTAAGGAGTCTATTACTGCTGCTGCTGATAGTGCTGCCATGGATGTTGATCCCAAGGCTGCTGCAGATGCTGATACCAGCCTTGGGGATGACTATGGAAACCTCGAGGACTTCGACATGAAGGGCAACGATCTCTTGGGTGATGACCAGGAGGATGTACATGGGGACATGCAGTAGTTCCCAAGCTATCAGTCATGAGTCTTAAGTCTAGGTTATCATTTTGGTCAATGTAATCTTTTCTTTTTAGCAGAACAATGAGTCGTTTATGTAATAAAGATGCTATGCATCCTGGTCAATGGGTTTAGGATGGTCCTTTACATTAATAAAGTTTTTCTATTGAGTTATATTGGTCTTGTCTTGTTCTATGTTCTTGCTTTTCATTTCATTGATAATTAACTGAATCAATATAATCTCTCATATAGAACAAGCGTAGTACGATTCAATGGAGCCCGAGACATGCTTGGTTGACAGCGCGGCAACACACTCGATACTACGGGAGACTAAGTACTTCACGACATTGCGTAAGCGGGATGAGAGCATCCTCACCATTGCTGGGAGTAATGGTCGCATAGTTGGCTCAGGGCGAGCCACTGTCGTCCTCCCTAGGGGTACAAGGATCTTCATTGAAGAAGCGTTCCTATACCCAAGTGCTGAACGCACGCTCCTTATTTTTAAGGATATTCGATGTTGCAGCTACCACCTCACCACAACATGTGAAGGAGGAGATGAATTTCTCTTCATGACATTGTCTAAGGACGATGAGACCACAGTGGTTGACTAGATTATGTCATCCTAGATTGACTATGATGCAGAAAATAATCACTATCTCGTTAGGTCATGGCATAAATACTAAAAACTTCCCCAAAAAGTTTGTGTGTCCCTCTTGTGCAATGGGAAAACTGATGATTCGACCATCCTTTGAAAAGTTGAGTGTCGAACCCCTACGGTTCTTGGAGAGAATCCAAGGGGATATCTGTCACGCCCAGAAATTCACCAGAATTTCCAAAGCTAATTTGTGCAATAAATCCTCGTCCAGGAATCAGCCGAGGTACACAAATTGACAATTTGATAAACATAACCAAAACGAAATAACGATAAATACTTACAACAGAGGCACTTAGTCCTCACACAGGAGAAAACAGCAGCAGAACGGCAACTAGCGTAGCTTCAGCTCCAAACCACAGGCAGCTCAACTGGGGTATAAGCAAACACCAAACTTCTCCTCCTCGCAAAGGTTCACTCTAAAGATTGCAATAATGCAAAACTGAGTACCACCCACCGTACTCAACAAGCCACACTACGGAATGCAATGTAATGCAACAGGATACCAAAGGAAAGGCATAATATGGCTTATTTGCATAAAACAACATTTAAAACATTTGCATTCGAAATCATTAAAAACAGTATAGTTTAACTATTAATCAGTATTGAATCAACCACTGAACAGCGCTCCAATGCAGTTCAGACCCAAACCAAAACTTCTCCAAACAGGAGCTATCAATATTCCATCATTTATCATCATTATTAAGTAGTGTGGGACTAATCATAGAAACATTGCTAGGCCGCTCATTAACCGTGAGCACGGCTATTCGAATAGTTTTACTCTGGCCAGAGATGTACCAATTTACCCACAAGACACAATCTCAACATCATGTCAGCCATGCGTCACGATACTCGAAAGTACCCGAATAGAGATTGTGATAGGACCCTCCATGTAACCCGCACAACAAGGGAGCCACCCGCTGGACCACCAGTTTCCGGCCAGAACTGATCGGGCTCTGAGTCTGGGAAACGATCCAACGCCCAAGACATGGACTTATTGACGCAGCCATGGTGGTCTTATTGACACAGCCACAACACACCATGGTGGACCCCGGTTGAACGTACTACACATTGGATCCTACCATTACCCATGCTGGCTTGTGGTTAGCACGAGTATTGCTTCGCAATAGGTAATCCGCGAACCTGTCCTTAACTGTCATGAGCACCGCTAGCAACATCACAATCCTGGTGCTCACAACCCACCATTCGGTCAAGTTTTATTTGACATATTTTAATTAATCAACCACGACTCACGGTCGTGAAAATATAGCCATTAATCCATAATTAGTCATAAATGAGTCATTAATTACCCACATAAAATGACACTATAGTTTCTAGGCATGGCTAAGCAAAATCCTAAATAATCTAGCCAGATAAATAATTAAACATCTAGCTAGTCAATATTATTACCCGGGGTATCAAGGTATAGATATCAACATCAAAATGGCCATAATTATCAATGGATATTGGATAATAAGTAAATACCCACAATAATGTCATTCGAAAACATTTCATGCAATAACTTTAAAATAAAATAGGTTTCACAACTGGGATCAATATGCTCAAGGAGATTGTCGTGTGACTTGCCTTGCAATCGCAAAAGTCTTCAAATACTCTTCCGAACTCTTCCGCAGACTCTGCAGTCTTCCGAAACAGCGATATACGCAACTACACGCAAAACGATAACAAACCCTAAGAAACTCCAAATAAACAATACATAAAAATACATAAACAAGTAAATTATGATTTTAAATGAATTTAGGAAGAAGAATGGATCGATTCGGACTTCAGACGGAAAAGATATGGCTTTTAGAATATTGAATTCGGAATAATTCCGAAAAGAAATAGAAAAGAATATTCTCGGGAATATTCTCTGGATTTTGGGTTTAACAAGAATATTTTAGCTGTGTCACAGGAAAAGGACGGTCATCGAGGCCCACATAGAGTGACACACAAAGAGATAGAACCGCTGGTTAATGTCTGGGTTTTTGGTGGGTTGAGCTTATAGAACAGAGGGGTTTTGGTATACCGATGACAAGAATGGACACGTGGATAGAACCACTGAAGTGGCAGCTGAGGTGGCTAGGGCTGATATGGCTTTGACCGATTAAAAGGGTTAGACGGCCAAGGTGGCTCGGATCGACTTCGGATTATCGGACGATTGAGATTTATTGGGGCACTGTGCCTCGGGTCCCCTAGTCATGCACTGGGAGAAACACCGGGGCCCAGAGGTCACAAAGGAGAATACTGCTGAGGATGTCAGACGATGTGATGACGGTGTCCTATGGCATACAGAGGCAACAAGGGCGACGGACCGGGGACGGCATGGCCAAGACGAGCCGGAGGGACACGGCGATGGCGACAGACTTCGGGCTCATCGGCGGCACTGAAGGCACTGAATCACAGAGACGGCGATGACGGCTCATCGGCCGGGACAACGGCAGATGGGGAGTAGAGCAGGGATGGGATGAGGTGGCGTAGCGATGGTGGCGCTGCAGGCAATAGCAGGAATGGCGACGGCAGGCGACGACACCGGGTGGCGGAAAAGACGGCCTGAAGGCGGTACGGCGGACCGGCGACGGAGCAGCGACCCGGGCGACGCGACGGCGGACGGCCAGGAGGGAGCGGGCAACGGCCGACACGACGACAGCGGGGAACGTAGCGGCGCTTGGTGATAGACTACGACGACGATGAACAGGAGGCAGAGGAGGATGGGCGACGATGCTGATTGGAAAAGAACGATGGCAGAAATGAATCAACGAAGGACGGCTTCGGTCCGGATACTCACCGGCGACGGGAGGGGGCGGCGTCCGAGGCAACCGGCAGGCGGCAGAGACGAAGACGGCGATGGCAGGTCTGGAGGTCACCAGCGGTAGGGATCGGAGACGATGACGACGGCGATAATAGGCAGAGGAGGGAGGAGGCAGATACGAGGATGCTCACCGGCGGCGAGCGGTAGGCGGGGATGACGACGACCACGGCGACCTCTGTCGATGGCAAAGTAGAGACAGCCGGCAGGGCGGCGGCTGAGGTAGTTGGCGACGGCGGCCACAGCGCACGGGAGTAGGGGCGGCGGCGCACAGCTGCAGGGCAGCGGCGGCTGAGTGATGGCGGCGCACGGGAAGCGAGGCAACGGCGCGGCACAGAGAACGGCGACGGCGCTGGGAGCAGAAGAGGCGGCGGTGGCTGCAGAAGCAGAGCGAGGCGGCGGTCTGGCGGCGTGGAGAGGAGCAGAGCTGGCTAGGGCATAGGGCTGGCGGCTGTAACATATATAGGGGCGGCAGCGGGTTCTCGCGCGCGGCGGCGCTTGCTGGGCTGGGCCAGCGGCTGCGGCGGACTGGGCGCAGGCTGGGCAGAGGCTGGGGAAGCGGCAGCGGCGGACCGGGCGTAGGCCGAGCCTGGGGCTCGGCTCGGGCGGCAGGAGAGGCAGCTCGGCCTCGAGAGGCAGAGGAGAGAAGAAGAAAGGATAAGGAAGAGGAACAGTGGCCCGGAGAGAAAAAGAAAAAGAAGGGAAAGAAAAAGAAAATAAAAGGGTAAGATTGGAAAGGAAAAATGGGAATCTTTTTCCGGAAAATTCCAATTTCGCAAAAATTGGAATTTGGGGATATTTGTGGAATCTGAGTCGCGTTCTGGAATTTAGAAATTTCGGAAATATTCAGGACATTGGAATTACCTGAGTACAAGGATATATATATACACACTATATATATATATATATATATATATATATATATATATATATATATATATATATATATATATATATATATATATATATATATATATATATATATATATATATATATATATATATATTGGGAATCGAAGGGTATTTGGACGAATTTAGAAAAGAAAAGTATATTTATTAGAGTCCAAGAAACAGAATATTTTGTGGGATTCCGAGAATAGAGAATATTTTCCTGATGGAAATTTGGGGAGTAGAATATCGGGATATTCGAGGAATATCTAGAGAAACAAATATCGAATTATTCATCAGGTTGGGAACTAGAGGAGATTTTCCGAGAACTGGGAAATAGAATATTCTGAATAAAATGTTTCAGGATTATGGAATTGACGAGGGTGTTTTATTGGAATCGGAATTTGGAGAAATCTCACACAATTGGAGATTTGGATTTGTTTCGACGGAAAAAGGAGTTTAAGGGAATATCTGGGATTTATCTCAAAGGGAAATATAAATATTTCGAATACAAAGGATCTCGGATGGGGAGTCCAAAAGAGTTCTAGAGTTTCAAAAATGAATAAGTCCGATAACTCCGAATTTAGGTTTTTGAGGTGACTTTAGGGTTCTGGAAACGACACAAAACCTAGAGGAAAAAGGGAGTTAGAGTTTCTGATGAACGGGGAGATTTCAAAGGACTGAATCAGAAACGACCCGAACAGGGGAAAAGAAAAGGAATTTATTTTATATTTATTTACTTACTTTAGTGATCTTTATAGCATTAAAATTAATTTTGTAGCTCCGAAAAATCCAAGAAAATTTCAGAGAGTTTATTAAATCACGAGGAATTTACCAGAAGTAAATACCACCATGAAACACGAAGAATTTATTATTATAAATACTCAAACGCTTAAAATACTCCAACAAAACCCCTGGAATATAAAAGCATCCAAGTATTTATTTTAAAATTTAACCTTGGGATTTTTAATATTGGAAATTTCAAAATTTTATTCAAACTGTTTTCTCAAACAAAAATTTTCTAGTGTATTCTTGTATTTCCATTTACCCACGATAATTTTTAATTAAGACGATTTTCAGGGCGTTACAATATCTGTGGACCCATATACCCTTGGTCTGCGCCATTCAGATATTTCATGGCCTCGATTGACGCCTCTACAAGGTGGAGCCACGTATGCTTGCTGTCTACGAGGAACCACGCTTCTGCCAGATTTATCGCGCAGATGATCCGTTTGCGTGCGGAGTTCCCCGAGAACCGTATCAAAACGATTCGGATGGATAATGCCGGTGAATTCACATCAAAGGCATTCAATGACTATTGTATGGCCTTAGGCATTAATGTAGAGTATTTTGTTCCTCATGTTAATACTCAAAATGGACTTGCTGAGCCGTTGATAAAAAGGATCAAGTTAATTAGTAGACCATTGCTACAGGGTAGCAATTTGCCCACTACATGTTGGGGCCATGCAGTATTGCACGCTGCAAAGCTAATCCAGTATAGACCGTCTGTATATCACTCTGCTTCACCCCATCAACTGGCGCGTGTCAAGAACCGGTGGTTTCCCATCTGCGTAAGTTCGGCTATGCTGTGTATGTGCCGATCTCACCACCCCAGCTTACGACTATGGGACCGCACCGTAAGGTGGGGGTCTATGTGGGTTATGAGTCTCCGTCCATAATCTACTTCCTAGAGCCTAAAACCGGGGATCTGTTTACGGCTCGATACGCTGATTGCATCTTCGATGAATAGCATTTTCTAGTATTAGGGAGAGGAAAGTACCTCGACTCTAAGGAATGCCGTGAAATATAATGGAACTCGAGCAGTATCCATACTCTTGACCCGCGTTAGCCAGAGATTGAACGGGAAGTTCAATGTATCATACACCTTCAAAACTTAGCTAATGATCTGCCAGACGCTTTCATTGATATAAGAAGAGTGTCAAAGTAGCATATCCTTGCGGCAAATGCACCAGAGAGAGTGGAGATACCCATGGAGGGAGACTCTACTCCAGCCCCTAGGCCTAGGAAGAAGGGGAGAAACCTGGATAGTCCGACTCAGACTAAGCAGAGACGTCCGCAAGAACTGAATACGGAGCCACCTGCATCACACTCCCATTCAGTAGTCTCTAAGGAGACATGTCCAGGGGACGGATGCAGAAGGGTAGAGGCCCTAATGGACTAGCGCACGCACCTAGTCCTACTGGCGAATCGGAACCCTCTCCTGTTTTGGGAAACCAGGATGAGGAAATAAATGAGGAAATTGCTACAAACTATGTTGTTTTAGGATAATTGTATGACCGAAAGACTACACATGTCGACATAAATTTTGTTTCTAAAATTGCTAACATGATGAATCATGATCATGAACCTAAGTCCATGGTAGAGTGCTGTAAGCACTCGGATTGGGTCAGATGGAAAGAAGCGATAGAGACGGAATTACGCTCGCTTGCTAAGAGGTGCGTCTTTGGGCCGGTAAGCCTGACGCCCCCCACTGTGCGACCTGTTGGGTAAAGTGGGTTTTCATCCGAAAGCGGAATGAAAACAATGAAGTGGTGAGATACAAAGCGAGGCTTGTAGCACAAGGGTTCACGCAGAGACCCGGCATCGATTACGATGAAACCTATTCTCCTGTAAGTTGATGGATGTGGTGACCACATATTTGTACGGATCATTGGATTCGGAGATTTACATGCGTATCCCTGGCGGGTTGAAGGTCCCGGACAAAGCAAATCGCAATATGTACAGTGTGAAATTGGAGAGATCGCTGTATGGGTTAAAACAGTCTGGTTGTATGTGGTACAACCGGCTGAGTGACTTCCTTGTGGGGAAAGGATACGTCAATAGTGAGGACTGTCCCTGCGTGTTTATCAGAAAGTCCTAGAGGGGTTTCTGTATCATCTCAGTCTTTGTCGATGATTTGAACATCATTGGCCATGCAGAGGACATTGAGGAGGCGGCTGCCTATCTCAAGACGGAGTTTGAGATGAAAGACTTGGGTCAGACCAAGTTTTGCTTGGGCCTACAGGTCGAGCATCTCCCTAACGGGATCTTAGTGCACCAGTCAACCTATACTAGAAAGGTTCTTGAGAGATTTAACATGTCAAAAGCTAATCCTTTGAAGACACCCATGGTTGTGAGATCTCTTGATCGGGAAAAAGACCCGTTCCGTCCTAGGAGTGAGACTGAGGAAGTGTTGGGACCAGAAATCCCATACTTAAGCGCCATAGAAGCACTAATGTACCTTACAAAATCAATATCTACCCATTAAAAATATAATATTGTAATGTTCATGTGTGTTGATATACTGTTTTGCTCGTTTTTGTTTATTGCCTTTAGCTGCCGATGTTCAGGAAGAACTGCAATTTCTCGAGGAGAGTTCCGAGAGTTGTGAGGAGCAGCAAGGCAAGTCGCACAGATTCCTCAATTCCTTTGAGCATATTGTTCCTATGTTTAAAGCTATATTTCCTTTTAACTCTGCATTTATTTTGGTAATGTCATCGAAAATGGGAAACCCTCATCTTTGGTTGTGGCCTCTTTGACCTGATTACTTGACATTGTACCTATTGGACAAATATGACTAGCTAGCTTTATTTATTGGTTAGCTAGATTACCTCTAGGACTCTACTTAGCCATGCTTAGCAAACTATAGAATAACTTCTAGGTTGTAACATTAACTTCGATTATAATATTTAGTTCATATGAAATGATGATTCCATTTACGACTGTGGTCGTGCGAGGATAATTTAATGGTCCACTAAAACTTGATTAAAAGGTGGGTTGCGAGCATCAGGGTTGTGAATATTGCTAGCGGTGCTTCTGACAGTTAAGGACCAGTTCACGGACTACTTGTTGCGAAGCAATACCCGTGCTAACCACAAGCCAGAATGGGTAATGGCGAGAACCAAAATGTAGCTCGTTCAACCGAAGGCCCCACGGTGTGTTGTGGCTGTGTCAATTAGACCACCATGGCTGCATCAATAAGTCCATGTCTTGGGCGTTGGGCTGTCTCCCTGTCGAGGAACTTGATCAACCCTACCAGACACTGGTGGTCCAGCGGGTGGCTCTCTTGTTGTGCGGGTTAAATGGAGGGTCTTGTCACAATTCCTTTCCGAGATACCATGGTGGTATTAAGGCGCACAATGATGTGTTGTGGAGTTGTGTCTTGTGGGTAAATTGGTACACCTCTAGCCAAAGTAAAACTATTCGAATAGCCGTGCCTGCTATTAATAGGCAGGCCTAGCAATGTTTTGTGTGATTAGTCCCACACTACTTAAATTTGACTGTTAAATGGTGGAATATGTTTAGCTCCAGGTTGGAGTGGTTGGGCCTATACCGTTTTGGTGAGCGGTATAGTGTTGATCAATATTGCTTAATAATTAATGTTTTATTACCCTCTTAAATGTTTTGTTAAACACTTTTTTATGGAAATTGAGCCGTATTATGCCATCCTTGTTACCCTGTGCACTTGCATACTTGCTGTGTGGCTTGCGGAGTATTTCATGTACTCACTTTGCAATCAAAAATCATCATTCAGAAGAGTACTTCAGCGAGGAGGATTTCTTGGAGGATTGAGCGGGAGCCCGGTCAAGTTTGTGGAGTGGGTTTCATTACGTCGTCTTAGTTTATTTTTCATTGTTAGAATTTTATTATTTTTGAGAGGTACCATTCGCCTCTATAATAAATAATTCTGATACGTAAACAATTACTTTGATTATCAACTATGTCATATGTGTCTCGGTTGATTCCTGGACAAGGATTTATACACAATAAAATCCAGAATTTTGGATGGAATTTCTAGGCATGATAAGTTGGTATCTAAGCCACCTTGGCCGTAGGATAAGCCTCTTGGTACCCCTAAGAGCCTTCTGAAAAAGGTTTTAAAATTAGATCTGTCCTCTCCTCTTTCTCTTTTAATTAGGGAAGTTAACGGTAAAAAAAATCCCCCTTCGATTTAGTTAATTCCTTCTTACGAAAACCTAAGTTCTTCTATTGAAAATTTTTTTGCAATTTTTGTACCTCTTCATTACTTAGTATTGTACATTCATTATTGTACTGGTTATGATTTTTTTTTAAAAAAACCCTTATTTATGCTAATTCTTTTGTTCATAATTTTCAATGAAAATTTTACTACCTTCTTTACCCTTTTATTTGAAACAAAATTTGTTCTGTTAATTTAGTCAAAATCAATAAATCTTCCTTTCATGATCTATAGATGGCAAATCGAGAGCTAGTGCATCTGTTTGGAGTTGGTGGATTTGTCAAGGAGGTACGAGATATGGCCTTCGCCATAGGGTACAATCCGGCTCCAGAATACAAATAAGTCACTCACAACCCATGTGAGGAGAAGTGCCGTGTCTGCCTCACGATTTCAAGTGAATGTGAAGGAGTCCCATCCATGATCTTCGGAGCAGGGGGAAGGAACTTTGAGCATGCATGTCAAGAGGTGGCTCTGGAAGCTATTGGAGAATTTCATCACCGCTACGCCGCTCATTTGAGGAACACTGCTTACCGCTACCACCCGTCTAGGACCCACAAAGGCGAGTATAGCAGTTACCAGAACCCAGGAGCAGAGAACAGTGCAACTACTCAACGACTTGTAAGGATGTTGAGTGCGATGGACAACGCTCGGGCTGATGTGGTGATCGGAGCTCATGAATGGGAGAATGAGAACCGCACCAAGATTTGTAGACTGCAGAACCAAGCGGATCAGTTGAAGTGAGAGTTGGCCCTGGCCAAAGGAGAAAAACCCCCTGGAGGAGCCAAGATCCATACCACTGCAAGGAAGAGGGTTCGTCTTCCGTCTCAGATTCAGCTAGTGCCAAGGACCCGTTTACTGAACGACTAGGTCCTACTTCGGGTAGTTCCACCAGTGGCTTATGCCGATGATGTAGATGAGGACTCAGAGGAGTTAGAAGCCAGCACACCTTCAGAGGAGTCAGAAGCCAGCACACCTTCGGAAGGGTCAGAAGACAGTGGAGCTCGCACTCACTCTGAAGTGGAGTGGGGTGATACTCAAGAAGATGAAGAGGAATCTGAACACAACTTGGATGCCAGAAGAAGTCCTTCGCCCCGTTGAGAAGCTCTTAGTAGCATCTTAGCATGAGTTACTCTAGATCGTTGTGTTAGCAGTTATGTGCCTAGGAAATGTTGTGTGTGTGGGGTGTAGTCAGTAGTTTACGTCAGAGGGTGGTGATGTAACTGTTTAAGTTAGTAGTTGCTTGATGGTGTGATAGTAAGCTACATAAATGTTAATCATTCAGTTCAGAGCAATAAAAGTGAAAGTTTAAGTAATATGAAATCCGTCTCAAGGGTTCTTTCTCTTCTACTCGTCTTTGCTTTGCAGATGGTGAAAACATGTAACAGAAGCAACCAGGATGGTAACTCTGGAAATAACAATCGCGACGGTGCACCCAACGGACCGCCGCATTAGGATGACAATCTTACAATTGCCTAGGTCTTGGCAAACCAAACGCAGCTGATGAACGTGATGTTTCAACAGATGCAAAACCAGCAGAATTAGGCACAACAGCAGGCGCCTCCTCCTCCACCGCAGAACAACCTCGTAGAGTTTTTGCGAGTGAGGCCTCCTACTTTCTCTAGCACAACTAATCCTGTGGAAGCTGGGGATTGGTTGCATGCCGTTGAGAAGAAACTGGACCTCCTACAATGCACAGACCAGGAGAAGGTCTCTTTTGCCTCACACCAGCTGCATGGTCTTGCGTATGAATGGTGGGATCATTTCAGAGCTAACCGAGCTGATGGACAGCCTATCACTTGGGCTGAGTTCGCCGCTGCTTTTAAAAAGATGCATATTCCTGCTAGAGTAGTGGCATTAAAGAAGCGTGAGTTTCGGGCACTGAAGCAAGGGAACCAGTCGGTGACCGAGTTTCTCTATGAGTTCAACCGTCTTGCCCGCTATGCGCCGAAGGATGTTAGCACTGACGCCGATCAACAAGAGAAGTTTCTGGATGGATTGAATGATGAACTCTCAGTTCAACTACTCTCTGGTGACTACTCAGATTTCCAGAAATTGGTGGACAAGGCTATTCGCCAGGAAGAAAAATACAACCGAATGGAGCAGAAGAAGCGCAGGATGGCAAGCTTTCGGGCACAGCAATCCCCTAGTCAGAGGCCGCGTGTTGTGGGACCGTCTCAGACCCAGCAAGGAGGATCTTCGTCGACACCTTGTCTGCAACGTCAGTTCTATAGCAACAACACTGGCAACAACGTTGGAACAAACTGTCCTCCTCCTCGGCTAGCTAATGCACCTGCTCAGAATCAGCCTGTCAAAAAGGAAGTCGGAGGGAAGATTGTGACTTGTTTCAACTGTGGAGATCTAGGGCACTTTTCAAATCAGTGCCCTAAGCCTAAACGCACTAGGCAAGCTGCATCGGGACAGAACTCCACGAGCGTGGTCAAAGCTCAGGTGAACCACGTCACTGCTAAGGAAGCTCAGACTGCAACGGACGTCATCTTGGGTATGTTCCTTGTTAACTCAGTTCCTACTACAGTATTGTTTTATTCTGGTGCTACACATTCCTTTATGTCAGTGGGGTTTGCTAATAAAAATGGGATACCCATAGAAAGGATGAGGAACATCATGGTGGTAAATACTCCTGGCAGCCAGATGCCCACTACTCTTTACAGTCCATCTGTGACTATAGAAATTTTGGGAGTCTCTTTTCGAGCCAACCTGTTCTTAATAGAATCAGAGATATTTATGTCATCCTAGGGATGGATTGGTTAACCCGGCATAGGGGAGTTATTGATTGTGCCACCAGGACTGTGACCTTAACTTCTAGCCTAGGGAAGAAAGTGATCTTTCATGTCCTCACTGCCTCGTCTTCTCTAACCTCTTTGAACCAGGCAATCTTAACAGAAATCCCTGTAGTACAAGAATATCCAGATGTTGTTCTGGATGACCTACTTGGAATGCCACCTAAGAGAGATATTGAGTTTAGAATAGACCTAGCCCTAGGCACCGCCCCTATCCACAAGAGACCGTATAGGATGGGAGCTAACGAGTTAGCAGAAGTGAAGAAGCAAGTTGAAGAGTTGCTTGCTAAGAGATACATCAGACCTAGCACGTCGCCTTGGGGAGCACCAGTCATTTTTGTGAAAAAGAAGAATGGAACTCAACAGATGTGTGTTGATTATCGTGCACTCAACGAGATCACTATCAAGAATAAGTATCCTCTACCCAGAATCGATGATCTGTTTGATCAATTGGAAGGAGGCACAATATTCTCCAAGATAGATCTTCGCTTGGGTTATCATCAGTTAAGGATTTGGGAGAAAGATATCCCTAAGACTGCTTTTACCACTCGGTATGGACTATATGAATGCACAGTTATGTCTTTCGGGTTGACTAATGCCCATGTATTCTTCATGAACTTGATGAATAAAGTGTTCATGGCATACCTGGATAAGTTTGTGGTGGTTTTCATTGATGATATCCTCGTCTATTCCAAGACTAAGGAAGAACATGAGCAGCACATTCGTATCGTTTTGGAGACCCTTCGGCAACACCAGTTGTAAACCAAGTTTAGCAAGTGTGATTTTGGCTTCAGGAAGTGAAGTTTCTCAGACATGTCGTCACTGCTAGAGGGATTGTGGTAGACCCAACTAATGTGGAGTCAGTGACCAAGTGGAAGCAGCCGCAAACGGTTTCGGAGATTCGGAGTTTCTTAGGATTGGCAGGATATTACCGTCGATTCATAGAGAATTTTTCTAGAATTGCGAAGCCTATGACCCATTTACTTGAGAAGGATGTGAAATTTTCATGGATACTAGAGTGTGAGCAGAGTTTTCAAGAGTTAAAGAAGAAGCTTGTAACCGCACCTATGTTGATCATGCCAGATCCCAAGAAAGGATTCCATGTTTACTGTGATGCATCTTGGTAAGGTTTGGGATGTGCGCTGATGCAAGAAGGGAAGGTTGTGGCATACGCCTCACGGCAGTTACGGCCTCATGAGAATAATTATCCTACTCATGACTTGGAATTGGCAGCTGTAGTGCATGCCCTGGAGATTTGGAGACACTATCTTATTGGCAACCGAAGCGAAGTTTATACAGACCACAAAAGTTTGAAGTATATCTTTACTCAGTCAGATCTGAACCTTAGACAACGAAGATAGTTATAGCTGATCAAGGACTATGACATCGGAATCCATTATCATCCAGGGAAAGCCAATGTGGTGGCTGATGCCCTTAGTCGGAAAAGTTACTGCAACACCATGGAAGGCCAGTGGTTACCTTTGGAGTTGTGTGAAGATTTTGAGCGATTAAATCTGGGTATAGTCAGTCAAGGATTTGTGGCAGCCTTGGAAGCACAACTTACTTTGGTGGATCAGGTCCGTGAAGTGCAGAAAGATGACCCCGGATATTTTGGAAATCAAGAAGAATATGAAGAAGGGGAAAGCTATTGGATTTTTAGAAGATGAGCAAGGTACCGTGTGGTTTGGAGAGCGAATCTGTGTACCAAACAAGAAGGAACTGAAAAGACTAATCTTGGATGAAGCCCATGGGACGCAATACTCCATCCATCCTGGCAGCACCAAGATGTATCAAGATCTTAAGGAGAAATTTTGGTGGTCTAGCATACGAAGAGAAATAACTGAGTATGTGGCTGTTTGTGATGTATGTCAACGTGTGAAGGCTGAACATTAGAGACCGGTAGGATTGTTACAACCTCTTAAGGTTCCTGAATGGAAGTGGGAAGAAGTAGGGATGGATTTCATCACTGAATTACCAAGGACCGCGTCAGGATTTGATTCTATATGGGTCGTGGTGGACAGACTTACAAAGATAGCCCACTTCAGATAAGTCAAGACAACTTACTCTAGTTGCAAATTGGTAGAATTATACATGGCTCGGATTGTGTGTTTGCATGGTGTGCCATGCAAGATCGTGTCCAACAGAGGAAGTCAGTTTACCTCTAAGTTTTGGCAGAGACTCCAAGAAGCGATGGGTACACGGTTAAACTTCAGTACCGCTTATCACTCGCAGATGGATGGTCAGACTGAGTGGGTTAACCAGATCTTAGAAGACATGCTGAGGGCTTGTGCCATAGACTTCGGTGGAAGTTGGGACAAGAGCCTACCATATACTGAGTTCTCCTACAACAACAACAATTACCAAGCAAGTCTAAAGATGGCCCCGTTCGAGGCTCTGTACGGACGGAAGTGCCACACGCCCCTACTTTAGGATCAGACGGGAGAACGTCAGGTATACAAGACGGATATCTTGCGAGAAGCAGAGGAAAAAGTGAAGATCATATAAGAACGACTTTGAGTAACTCAGTCTCGTCAGAAGAGCTATGTGGATAACCACAGAAGAGATCTCAGTTTTGGGGAAGGTGACTATGTGTATTTACAAGTCACGCCACTTCGAGAAGTACACCGGTTTTAGACAAAAGGAAAGTTGGCACCACGTTATGTGGGACCCTACAACATATTGGGACGAAAGGAGAAGTTGCTTATCAACTAGAGTTGCCTCCCACCTTGACGGGGGTACACGATGTCTTTCATGTGTCTCAGTTGAAGAAGTGTTTACGAGTACCAGCCAAAGAAGCTGATCTAGAACAGATCGAGGTTCATGAAGATCTGACCTACGTCGAGAAGCCTATTCAGATCCTAGAGACCAGTGAAAGGAATACTCGGAATCGAGTGATATGATTTTGCAAAGTACAATGGAGTAATCACTCGGAAGAAGAAGCAACATGGGAACGCGAAGTTGAATTGAAGTCTGCACACCCGTACTCTTTGCCTGATCTCTCGATCTCGGGACGAAATTCTGTTTAAGGGGGGTAGGTTTGTAACAGCCTGAATTCATCCCCATATAAAAATAATTGTGAAATTTTTTTTGAAATTAAATTAAAAGCCTCAAGGAGTGTAAATAATAAAATCAAAGAAAAATCTATAGCAAAATGGGCTTGGAAATAATTTTATAAAATTCTTTGCTTAATTATCTACTTCCTGGAATTTTCTGGGATTTATTTGATTAAGGGAAGTATTTTTGGTGAATTAAATAGTGCTCACAGCATTTAAATAAAAGAAAAACAAAAGAAAGAGGGATTAAATCGTCCCCACAGTTCATGGGCCAGTTCGGCCCACTCAATCTCTCTCCTTCAACCCTCCGTGCGCGCGTGTGGCACGACCTAGTCAGTCCAGCCGCCGTTTCGCCACTGGCGCCCGCTGACAAGTGGGGCCCACTTGTCGGCTTCACCTTCTACCTCTCGCCAGGAGAATCCTGTTCACTCCCGAGCACCGCCGCCGCAATCCCAGGAAATCCGAGTGCCTCGGCCCCGATCTCGTCAATCGGTTGAGGGGAAACAGTGCCCCGATCCTCCTCTATCTTAGCCCCAAGAAAACGGAACCCAATCGCGCACGGTTGAGGAGACCCGAAGCTTCCCGACTCAGATCCATATCCCTAATCCGTCGCTGCCGCAAATATCGCCGAACCCGAGCCAGACTCCGCCCCTCTCCGCCTTAAATCGCAAGCCCAAGACCCCTAGGAGCATTTCCGTGCACTAGATTGAGCCCTAGCTAGTCCTAGCCACCTCCCCGTGTCCCGAGCTTGCTCCGCCGCCACCGCCGAGCCCCGGTCGAGCGTCGCCACCGTCTTAGTCGCCGTTAGTGTTCGCCGCTGCCTCTATGAGCTTCGTCGGAGCCCAAGGGAGCTAGGCTGCCGCCCCTGGACCGTCGGAGATCGCCGGAGCATCTTCGCCGTCGGGAACCCAAGGAACACCGCCGTTTGGAGCTCGCTGCCGGCGCTTCCCATCGCCGTTCGCCACCCGTCTACCCACGATGAGAATCGCTTCGATCTCCTCTACCGTTCCCGCCTCGCCTCGCACCGCCGCGCAGCCAATCACCGACGACCATTGGGTCCAGTGCCCCGCCATCCCCTAAGCCGCTGGGCCACCGACGTGGACGCCGTGTCAGCCGCCCGGTTAGCAGTGGGGTCCCGCATCCCGAACAGATCTCAGCCGTCGGATCTCCCGATTAGATCTCGGCCCTTAGAATTGTTGGATCAAACCATAGCCGTTGGATCCAAGTTAGATTAAATCTTAAGCCCCTCCGATCTATCTTAAACCATGGATAAATCTCAGCTGTCGCGATCCATCCATAAAATCCTAACCGTGGATCGTCCTGTGAACCTCGGTGGACTCGGTCCACTATGGACTAGACCCTCCCTTCCTGCCAGTGGACCCCACTGGTCAGGCCCGGTTCACTCCCGCTCTCTCTCCAATGACGTCATAATTCCTTTACCCAAATTAAATTAATTCCTTAATTGACGCAATATAATCGGATTAATTCTTTTAAATGCTTTTAAAAGAATTTTAAACTTCTAAAATTCATAACTAATTCATCCTAACTCCGTTTGGGGTGATTCAACTTGTAAAATTCTTTAAAAATCAATATCTTACCCATTAAAAATATTAATATTATACTATTTATGTGTGTTACTGTATCTGTTTTGCTTGTTTTTGTTTATTGCCTTTAGCCGCTGACGTTCAGAAGAGTCACAGTTTCTCGAGGAGAGTTTCGAGGCTTGTGAGGAGCAACAAGGCAAGTCGCACAGATTTCTCAATTCCTTTGAGCAATATTGTTGCTATGTTTAAAGCTATATTTCCTTTCAACTTCTGCATTTATTTTGGGAATGTCATCAGAAAATGGGAAACCCTAATCTTTGGTATGGCCTCTTTGACCTAATTACTTGACATTGTACCTATGGGACAAAATGTGACTCGCTAGCTTTATTTATTGGTTAGCTAGATTACCTCTAGAACTCTGCCTTAGGCCATGCTTAGCAAACTATAGAATAACTTTCTATTCTGTAACATTAACTTCGATTATAATATTTAGTTCACATGAAATGATGATTCCATTTACGACTGTGGTCGTGCCAAGGATAATTTAATGGTCCACTAAAACTTGATTAAAAGGTGGGTTACGAGCACTAGGGTTGTGAATGTTGCTAGCGTACTCGTGACAGTTAAGGACCGGTTCGCGACTACTTATTATGAAGCAATACCGTGCTAACCACAAGCTAGAATGGGTAATGGCAGGAACCAAAATGTAGTTCGTTCAACCGGAGGCCCTAGGGTGTGTTATTGTCACACCCTAAATTTAGCCACACAAAAAATAATACCAGTGAAAAAGGACCCAAGAAATTAAATTAAAAGGGGGCAAAAGGAATTAATTAAATAGGTGAAATGCAAAAATAATAAGCTACTGTGGCTGGGAACATTTTTCCTATGTTCCTCTTGCCAAAATATATTAACAGGATTTTTATCTGAATTTTCAGAGCACAGGAATTTATTTTTAATAAATCAAAAACGATTATCGGAATTAATTTTGCTCTAGAAATTATTTTCCATTTTCCATTCCTTCGGTTTTTCTTTTTCTCCTTTTTTTCCTCTCGCTGGGCCCGCCAGCCAGCAGCACTGTGCCGGCCTGCGCGCGCGGTCACGCGCGCCTGTCTCCCGCGGGCCCTATCTGTCGGCCGCTTCGCTCTCGCTCGTTCTCTCTGTTGCTGTGGGCCCCGCTCATCAGCTCCGCCCGCCGCGCTCGCTCACCCCTCCCCGCTGACAGCCGGGCCCGCTGTCAGCCCTTTCTTCCTCTCCGTCCAAATCGGGCGAAGGGGAAAAATCCCCTCCGCCGTCCAATCGGTGCCGCCTCCCGCCTCCGCGCGTGCCCGGCTCCTGGTTCAAACGAGGAAAGACCGAGTCCGCACCCACTCCCCACGTTCTCCGCGCAGTCACCCTCTCGCACCACCCCCGTTGCCGCCGTCCTCAATCCAGAGCACGATTGAGCCGTTGTGGCCTTGATCTCGCTCGCCCGCGTGCATAAAAAGCTTCCTCGCCTCCTCCTCCGTCTTTTCCCCAACATATCGAGCCTTCCCGTGCCCTCAAACACCACCGCCACCGCAGACCGCGAGCTTCCACCGCCTTTCACCAACTCTGGTCGTCGCTCGCCACCGTTCCAGACGCCACCAAGCCGCACCGCCACCGCATCGTCTCTGCTTGTGCTGAGGAGTCCGGTTGGCCCCCACTCCGTGGAAGCCGAAGCCCGCCGGAATGCTCCGTCCTCGTGCATGGTTAGCTTCTGGCCCTCTGTCTCCTCTCTGGCCGGCCAATTCCGCCGTGCCTCGGCTCCTTTTCTCTGTCCTAACCTGTTTCCCGTCTTCCCCATCTTCTAGAACATCTCGGCCACCACTTCTAGCTCGTCCGCCGCCGTCGGAGCTCTGTTGCCGACGCCGTCCCGAAGCCACCCACCGCTTCGCCTTGCCGCCGTCATCCCCGTGTCGTCACTCGTCGCCGCGAGCCGCCGGTGAGACCCCTTGCCGTTTCCCCGTTCCTCTCCGCTCTCTACGTGTGCGCCTCGTGGCGCGCTCATTTCTGGCTCGGTGGACTGAGTCCACCGTGGGCCATCCTCCTGTGCGCCGCTGACTGGTGGGGCCACCTGTCAGCACCGGCTCCTCGGTCTAGTGACGCAATAAACCGATTAATTGCGTAATAAATCGTTTAGTAATTAGTTTTATATTGGAAATAACAATAAAACTTCAATAATTCATAACTAATTCATATGAACTCCGATTAAGCCCATTCAAATTGCATTAAATCTAGAAAATGCCAAGAACTCACTAAAAATACTTTCAGCCCATGTTTTATTGCCCACATATAATATTTTTAATTGTTTGTGCATTGTTTGTTTATAGAATCCGCACGCCGTCGATTCTCCGGTGTATTACGAGGTCGTAGCCGAGTTCATTGAGCAGAGCAAGGCAAGTCACACTGTAATCTTGATCATTTTGTACCCTTTTTCGCTAAATTGCTTTGTTTACTTAAATAAACTGCATTATTCAATATTTCATGCGGATGGGTTATAACCTATACAATGATAGGTCTTTGCCTTAGTTTGAAACCTGAAATCCTTTGTTACCTGGTAATATATCATTATTTACTATTATTAGGATGCTTAGCCATGCTTAGCAACATAGCTCACTGGGAATTAAATATTATCTGTTATTTGATTCGACTCAATGTCGGAAAATGAACTTTGGATAGGCTAATGGTAAATTACTAAATTGGACCTAAATGGTAGGCTGTGGGTGTATGGTTCTGCTTGTCGCATCCATGGCAATTAAGGACTAGTTCGCGGAAACCACGCCTTTGGGCAATTACTCGTACTTTCCACAAGCCAGCGTGGCAACGGCTGGGCTTGTAGCGTTTCTTCTCCCCTCTCCTAGGCACCAGAGTGATTCTGATGAGGGTGGGTGTGATGGAGTTTTGGTCTGCCCGGGGTAGGGTGATCGGCTTCTGGATTCACCGTGGCGCAAGGGGGTAGCCTGGCCAATATGGTGTGTCCATGTTGGCAGGTGCAACCTCAACATGGTGTGGATGTTAGGGAGAGGTTGCATGAACGGTCCTGCACAAGCCTCTCATAGGGTTCGTCGTGATGCACCGACACACAGAACGTGTGTGGGACTGTGTCTTGTGGGTAAAGTTGTACACCTGACTCTGATCAGAGTTAAATCTATTCAAATAGCCGCAGCCCCGCAGTTATGGGCACGTTGGTCAAGACTCACACTGATTAGTCTCGACCTTTTAGAATAATTAATCTGGCTTTATGAAACTGGTATGGTTCAGGTGGAAGGTGTGGAGTCCGTCAACGTGGTGTAATGTTGATCGGTGGTGGCCCGTTAACGTGGTGTAACGTTTAATCGGTGGAGACTGGTGAGCGTGGTGTAACGCTCATCAGTGCAACGCCTGGTGGACGTGGTGTAGCGTTTCATCAGTGCAGCCTAGTCAACGTGGTGTAATGTTCGATAGTGGAGACTGGTTAACGTGGTTGTTACGTTCCCATTTAGTGAGACATGGGCCGGTTAACGTGGTGCAACGTAACCGGAGGAGTCTGGTGAACGTGGGTAGCGTTCATCCAGTGGTCTGGTTACGTGGTGTTACGTTAACCAGTAAGGAATGGTTGGGGCCTGGTTAACGTGGGGTAACGTTAATCGGTGGAGA
>RYFJ01001347.1:17500-156570 GCA_003991445.1 Oryza meyeriana var. granulata | reverse complement strand
AAAGAGAGGATATGAAATCCTATCAATCAACCATGGGCCGGTCAGAGGTTGGGGAATTGACATGATCGGCCAGGTTTTTCCCTCATCAGTAAGGGCATAAGTTCATATTGGCGGCAACAGATTATTTTTACCAAGTGGGTAGAGGCGGTTTCCTTTGAGAGAGTTACGTTCCAAGAGGCGATCGAGTTTGTAAAGGAGCAATTATTTATCGGTTTGGGATCCTCAGACGATAACTACTGATCAGGGGTCCTATCTTTTGTTCTGATGAGTTTTCAAACAGTTGCTGCCAGTATGGGAATTAAGTATTAATTGTCGCCTTATTGATGGCTCAGGCCCAATGGACAAGCAAAGTTAACAAAGTTTGAGCAAGTTGATTCAGCGAAAAATTGATGAGCACACTGGCGATGGCAATACATACATTAGCCGTTCACTATGGCCTATCGGATGGCATTCATGGATTTACTCGGGTGGCCGCCGATCACGTTAGTATATGGACATAGGCGGTTTTACATAGGCAAACTACATCGGCTCTAGCAGAATTTCTTTGCAGAAGTCAGTTTGGACAGCGATGATTTAGAACTTAATGAAAGATGAACTTGAAGATTTGCTGTCAGAATCAGTTGAGGGCGTTTGGACGAGGATAAGGAAAATAAGGCTTAAGGCAGCTCGCGATTACAACAAAAAGGTGGTGAATAGTTGTTTGCCCGAGGGAGATTTGTGTGGAAGTTGATTTTGCCGGTCGGGTCCCAGAGATAATAAGTTTGGAAAATGGTCGGCATAATAGGAAAAGGGCCTATCGGATTAATCGTGTGTGCCTGGTAATCGCTATGTGTAGAAGATCTTTGATGGGACAGAGTTTGCTAAAGCGCTTAAACGGACAAGGCACTAGTTCGCTACAGCATGCTGGAGCGTGGCGCAGGTCAAGCGAACAGGAGCCGCGTTCAGTCTGCGTCGACGGTGCAGATGTGATTCGATATCTTACCCAGGATCGGTGGATCGCACGTGATAAGGCACAGCTTGAGGTGTGGAATAAGTTCCACAGCATATGTGACGTCAATGTTCATGTGCGCTATGTTCGCCTGAATAAGACAGCCGATATCGGATTGGTATCGGCCTTAGCTATGAGAGAAAATACACACGACAATTACCAAGGGACGAAGGAGGACTACGCCATTGCAGCAGAGAGCCGATCAAGATAGAGTTAACAAGTAGATGCACGTTAATGTCATTCAAGGGGCTCACCTCAATTGTTGCAGAGTTTGCATAGCACATGGCTGAGTCTCGGAATTAGTTCTGCGGGGAGTGCTATGTCTCGCAGAGACGGATCGGTGGACAACGGATGCCACTTCAATGGCACGGGATGCTCGTCATCATCCTCAGGTAGCCTGGGATGGGAGTTCAAAGTTGAGCGGCCTGGTATGAGCACGCGCGCCTCGATCAGGACCGTAGACTTCAGCGCAATGACGCCCCGCATCGCTGGCAACCGAACATTTTACGCTATCAATGGTTGCTGTGGCGATGGCTATGTGGAAAGTCGCACTAAAGACCTGGAACCTGACGGCGTTGGGGTGGTAGGGTTGTGTCAAGGATTCGCTTTTGACGAGTACGTGTTTTCAGTCTGTCTAACTCCAGCACCCCCCAGCAAATTGGCGCCGTGCCTTAAATAATCACTCACAGGGTTGTTAGGGTTTGACAATAGGAGTGCGGTAGACTAGCGGCTGGGGGGACACTGCCTGCCCTGTCATACAAGAACCGAGTCTTCTTGGTCGTATGTTAGTCAACCGTAGTGATATGTAGGACTTGATAATCCGACTGCTTCGCGTTGGGCTCCTCCGGCTTGCGGATATCGCTTGGGCGATGTCGTATCTTGGTCGAAGACACCTGATGCCGCGGGGCTATGCGGTTGGCGCCATCGTAGAGTTTTAATACACGCCTCGTCGCAGGATCCAGGTTATGCTGTAGGGGTTAATGCGTCGACGACGTTCTTCGGGCGAGGTGATGTTTGCAATCTGTCCTGCAATCTTGCAACGATAGTTGTGGCCGGCCCGGCCCAGTCTCAACGACGCATCATCCTCATCACCGGTGATTGCGGCTTTCATCACGCTGCGGTCTGTTCGAGACATGTTGGTTAAGTAATCGCACATCGGCCTGGGAGCGATGGGTTTGCTTGCGCGCTGGTGGCTGTGTCGTCTTTCTGCTCTCCAAGTACTTGTCGATGTAAAAGCAAAAGATCGGCCAAAGGACTAGGCAAAATTGCATCGGTAGAAAACGATCAGTAAAAGTTAAGAGCGAGATATGGGCGTAAAAGAGGATGACCTAAGGTAAGGACATGCAGCTGCGGACACGGCTCAGGAGATGAATAGGGTTGTTCTCTGGAGGGGCCGATGTCAGGCCGCATGGGAATAAGGGGCAGTATCATCGAGCAGCTGGAAGGACTTGTGCCAGGTTGGGCAGCTGAAGAGGCATTCGGCTCAGTGCTTGGGGGGGACGTCTGAAGAAGTTGAGGATCGGACCGGATGAACTCGAGCTAAAGATGAAGCTGGTGAGGTAAATGAGAAAAGCGAGTAATAATGTTAAGAACTGGTGCCGCATGTTACCGGGGCGAGGGGAAGACTGAGGGAGTCCCCGATGGCACGCGTGCGCAGGGAAGTCAGGCGTCGCGTACGCGTTGTACACACGCATCACTGCACAGGCGCGATCGACGAGGGGTGCATTCTGTTTCTTCAGGTGGAGCGGGCAGGAATTGCCAGCCATAACAGGGTATAGTTCCTTTTTGATGTGCACATGCGAAGGAGAAAGTGAGGTGGAAAGTGTGCGCCCGGAGACAGAGGGCCTCGGGCGCCTTGAGGAGAGCGACCGATGTGCGGGAGATGGGCGGGCGTCGCACACCCACCTATAGGGGCGGTGACGACTCAGATTTGGCAGGTGGTGTGAGGAGGTAAGCCCAGCACCGCTGCCAGCTGGTGTGCGAGATTTATTAAGGATTCGAGTGCGGCCACCCGACCCCGTGGAGCACCGCTACACCGCTGTTAATCCCGCCGTTACGTGTTCTTTGGGGGCGTCTCCCGACCCTAGCCGATTTACGCCCGAGCCCGTTACGTCGAAGAAGAGGAGTTAGCACGCATTCGATTGGAGATGGTACAGTTCTAAATGAAGCGTTGTGCCGGAGTCAGGGGTGTTACCTGCATGGTCGCGCTTCCATCGCGCACTAGTCTTGATCGTCTTGCATCCCGTTGCGTACGAGAATGTCACGAGGACGGAGGAGGAAGCTAGCTCACGGCGCGATTTTCTCCGGGCTTAGTAGTCCTGTCAAATCAGCGCGCGCGATGAATAAGTACTCTTTTTTGCACCTCGTGAACTCTCGCGAGCCATTCGCCACCACAACGCACGCAGACGGACTCTCTCGGGGATTGGCTGGTTCTGCAAGAGATGTGGTCTCACGGCAGGACGCTGGCCAGAGACAAGCTACTACAACACACACGCGCTGGCTAAGGCAAGAGGAGGATATTTCCCGAGCAGAGGAGGGCTCCGCACGATCATTACTGTCTCTGATCGGATCGCTTGGGTTTCTCTGTGTATGGTATTTACATCCAATTGGCGCAGAAGCCCTCGGTGAGGGTGTAGGTCATTCTAATCCGATCTGTACAGAATAGGCCTATTGGGATAAGGAGTAAAGTTTAGATCTCAACGGTCACCGCAAAAATGGCACGACAGGGATGTGCTATTCGACCGATGCTCGTGTACTGTCGGCTAGAACGTAGTAGCGATTGCGCTCGAGTTGTACAATCCAGAGAAGATAAACCAGTTGGCGAGCAGACAAGGACTACGGATCACCGCGAGAATAAGGAATAAAGTGGACCTATTAGACTCAATCATCATTCACAGACCCGTCCTAGTTTGGAAGTGGATCAAAGTTATGTCGGACCACGGCCTCTTCGGAGATATGATGGTCGTTGTAAGCAAACCACACAGAAGTGGGGCGCTCTCGCGACCGTGAAGCCGCTGATTAAAAGACACGCGCTCTCGTGAGACCTCGCCACATGAGAGTACCCTAATTCAGCAGGGGTTATTTGCCGGCTAAGATATGTTAATGGGCCTGGTCGACACGATGGTGCTTGACTCGCAGCCCACTTAACAATTTATGAAAAGGGAGAGCTAGCATGTCGGACGTATCTTAGCTGACTAACGCATCGAGTGGCATAGTGGATTTTCTTCTTTGTCTCCGCTCATGTTCCTCTGATATGGATTGCAGAATTAATATGTGCCTATGTTCAGCTGGGAAGGGTATGTCGTGCTTTGAGTGTTATGAGCAAATGTCGCTTATGGGATGGCCTTGGGGTGTAAACATTGAGCCAGAGCTGTAACAAACCACCAAGGGCCCCCAATGTGGCCGACGGGCTGGCCGGCCGAATAGCTTAGTTGCCACCTGATGGAGCAGTGGTAGGTGGCGCACAAGGGAGATAGTGCCCGCGCAACGAATTTGTTTCATATCGGCCAAGGCATCTGCAGGCATTGCTATTGGTACGTCGGGCCGAGGGTTTGCACCACGAAAACAAAACCGTTCCATACCCCATTCAGAAAACGACGTGCTCCGATCATCAAATCCGGTCCAAGTTTTCCCTTGTTGTGGAGAGATAATATACCTGGACGCAGCCGCGTGTTTTTGTTTGAAGTCGATGAGCAGGGCTTAAAAACGGAGTTCTGAAGGGGTTGATGTAGCTCGTCGTATCCAGGCAGTGAGCAATGGTCACATCCACAAAGGTGGGGGTCATCGGCCCCATGCCCGAACATGATAGGCATTGAGGGCATCGGAGCAATAGTAATGAGGCCGATGCGAATAGGGGGCTCGTTCCTTCCATATCGGCCAGGGAGAGATTATGCCAGTGGCCAATATGTGATTCTCACAGAGGGTGAGTATATACAGCCGATACTCTATGTAACTCAATCTCTCTATCCCAGGCAATCTGCTCGGGCCATGACCTGAAGCTGTTGGTCAGTCATGACCAACATAGCCGAGTTTCTTGAAGGGAATACTTGGGTTTCAGCACTGATGAAATGTGGAATCTCCCGTTGCCCATGGCCAATGATAGAAAAAGCTGGGGTAATCGGCGGCCGGAATCAAAATCTGGGCTCTAAGATGCTACAGTAAACGGAGAATACGACGAAGACAGGTGGAAGAACATAGTAGATCGGATTCGCATGGGCTGTAGGTCGGAAGAAATAATCGGGCAGAAAGATTACCTCAGGAACTGCAGATGCCCGATGCATCGTGGGAGTGGGAGAAGTTGCAGGGATCGACGGCTAGAGAAAAAGGTTGCAACGACTCGTCTGGATTCGCTAGACTTGGTGAGGATTTGGAAGATTGAAGCGGTGGTGGGCTCTGGTGATGTGAAAGCATAAAAAAGGCAAGGAGACGAAGCGTTTTTATAGAGGTATGACAACCGAGCGGGAATCGAGGCCGTTGACACTGTTTCAAACATTTATGGCAAGTGAGCTATCTTGGGCCGCCTCGATGTGGGAGAAGTCTGGAGGCCCAAAAATGAAAGAATTTCGAAGTCCTATAGAAGAACTCCGAAATTGGGGGGGCATGTGTTAACGCCAAAATTTGGTAAGGCCCTGTATCAGATTCGGTCAAAGAAGAGATTACAGTCAACTGACGGAGAAAAGACCGGAATCGAGAAGGAGCCGTGAAGACCGTTACTTGGCAATTATTTACTGTACCTATTAGTTAGGCAGGTGTTTACATTTAGGAAACCTAACCTCGTGTCCGGTCAGGATTAGTTAGCGTTTTCTGTTATGGATAGGAAATCATGTATCGTGTCCTATCAGGACTATGTCAACTCGGGGTATATATACGTATGTGTGGCGCCTCCCGACTAGGTGGAAGGCCACCATGTGCATAAGGCACCCGATCCCAGGATCAGTAGTCGGGTACGCACAACAATGATACAACACAGAGTTACAATAATACATAAACAGAGTACTTACATATACGTACAAGGAGATCCATCCAGGACAGACCCGGGATGGGCAAAAATAATCAACTGGTAAACTAGCGAAACAGCAGAACAGGGCGGAAGCTGGACAAAAACTACTCCACAGGCTCGGTTGGGAACTAGGCTCGAAACCTTCAGAAGTCTTCGTAGTCGGCCTGGTCTTGGAGGAACTCGGCGGGCAGCATCGGATCTTCGTCTTCCACTCCAAAACCTACTATACATATATATGAACAAGTTGAGTACTTTCGTACTCAGCAAGCCGGGAATGATGCCATGTTGGTTAGACAAGAAGAGCTAAGGGTTTCATTTGCGAAAGACTGCCTTATTAAACTCTTTTCTTTGCAAACACTAGTGAGTTCCAAATTTTAGTTGGCGGACAGAGGCTCACGCCTCCATCCAATCCGCAAGTTGCTTTTCAACAACTCACCACTTAAAGAATCAAGAGTAAACATACATGTTCTTATTATCTTTTACTTTGCATTTGTTGGTCCTTTATCTCCCGAGTAGCTACAACCACTCGTTGACCCTGAGACTCGGCTACAACCAAATCTCAGCTGTGGCACTTGAATGCCCGCTACACTGGCTACAACCAGCTAGCTATAGTCGGCGCCCTGGCTACAACCGGGGGCTCATCATCGCTGCCCTGGCTACAACCCGGGAGCATGATCATGGCACTAAATGCCCCGCTAGGCTGGCTACAACCAGCTAGCTAATCGGCGCCCTGGCTACAACCCGGGGCTCATCATCGCTGCCCTGGCTACAACCCGGGAGCATGATCATGGCACTAAATGCCCGCTAGGCTGGCTACAACCAGCTAGCTAGAACACTGCTGCCCTGGCTACAACCGGGAGCGTGCTCATCACCGTCTTCTGGCTACAACCCGAAGACTGAATTGCCGCCCTGGCTACAACCCGGGGGCTTAAACTTTGCTGCCCTGGCTACAACCCGGGAGCATGATCTTCATCCTGTTTACTTTCATACACTTGTTTATGGTGCTTAACACCCCGGACCACACAGATCCGTTTCTGGCCACACAGGCCTTCCGTTTGCTTACTCGGCAAACTCAGGTCACGGTCCCTTTCCATCAAACACTTTTCACAAATCACTGGCAAACAAATCTACGCCATGGGAATCGATCCTTAATGATAATACATAGCCAAGCCACACAGGCACTGTCTCTGTACATCAAAGATTTTCACAAATCTTTCCTTTATTTCACAAAACGCGCCGATACACAAGGTATCGGGTTTTCCAAACTGTTTTAGTAAAACCCATCATTTTTCCAACGACAAACAACGTTGCAGGGCTAAGCCATTTTACTCGGCATCGTATCCTCAGATAGGATGCTAGCGTGCCATTTGTGGGGCTCTTCAAGGAGAAATATAAACAACATCCTACCAAATAAGTGCTACTACTGGGCCCCCCGGGGGTCCATCGGTTGCGCTTGCATAACCGAGGCCAACAGTTTTAAAAGGTGTAAACTAAGCATGCATATATTTTCCCAAACAACATAGTTTTGCATATATGGAAACAATATGATCAAAGAGGCTTGCCTTGTTCCAAGGAGGGGTCTTCTTCGGCGAAGGTGGCTTCGGGATCGTCCACCGGTTCAGGTTCTGAACAAGCAGAAAGAAACACTGATAAGCAGGAGAAGTAAAACACAAGAAAAAGGATCAAGAAGTAGTCGGCTGCAGAAAAGGGGGCAGTCGGCTGAACCAGGCTTGCGAACTCAGGCGACAGAGCTCCAAAGCTTTGAGAGGATGAAGACTTAGCAGAGCTGGAGCTGGCCGGTTTGCAAAACAAAAGGAAGAAGGGGGCACGGTTGGCCATATATATATAGCCGACGTGCAAGGTTGAGCACGGTGGAGCTGGCAACGGGTGGAGCCAGGAAGTCAAGATGAACTGAGGGATATGACAGGAAGTGACTTTGGAGTCCAACTGGTCAAGGAGTTGCAGGCACTGTAGCTGCGATGAGACATTAAGGTCAAGGCTAGGACAGGTTGGAGGAAATCTCACTGACCGGGCTTCGGGGACTGGACCACTGGTCCAAGCGATGCTGCGGTTAGGTGAAGATTGATTCTTCACTACTTCGGTAGTCGGCGTCAAACGGGTGGGTGCAACTCGGGGGACAAAGAAGCAACAGGTCTCAACAAGGTAGTCGGCCACATCACCGTGCTCACTCGGCAAGCAAAGGGGGTCCGAGTAAGACAAGGATAAGGGCAGGATACAGGACTGATAGCAACTCTACTCGGCACAAGAGAGAAGGTAGTCGGCTGGCCGGGGGAGAGGGAAACGGAGGCACAGCTGACGGGATAGGAAAAGATTAGAGATCAGAAAACCAGTTACAACAGGGAAAAGGAAAGCGGTCGTTACAAACCTCCCCACATAACAGAATCTCGTCCCGAGATTCGGCTACTCGGCAAGAGCTCCGGGTACTCAGCTTGAAGGCGATCTTCTCGTTCCCATGTAGCTTCGTTTTCAGATGATTACTCCATTGCCACCTTGCAGAATTTCATTGCCTTTCGTCTTGTATGTCTGTCCTTGTCTCCAAATCCGAATAGGGCGTTCTTGTATGTAAGGTTGCGTTGTACGTTGATCTCTTCCACGGAATTTGCTCTTCTGGATCGAAGACAATTTCCTTTTCTTCAATGGGACACATGGAACACGTCGTGGACGTCAGAGAGTTTCTTCGGGTAACCTCAGTTGATACGCCACTACTCCGCGTCTGTCGACAATAGGTAAGGGTCCGATATAGCGAGGCGCTAGCTTTCCACCCATTCCAAATCTCTTTGTTCCTCGTAGGGGTGATACTCGGAGATACACATGGTCCTCCTATCTGAACTCGAGCTCTCGTCTCGCGATTATCTGCATAGTTCTTCTGCCGGGTTTGGGCTGTCTTCAAGCGCTTCTCGGATAACCTTAACTCGCTCTTCTGCCTCTTTCAAAATGTCTGGTCCAAAAACCATCTTTTCTCCCTTACGTCTGTCCAACAGATGGGGTTCTACACTTGCGTCCATAATAGAGCTTCATTGGGCCATCTGCCGGAAAACGGATCTTACTGGCTTGATAGCTGTTATTGTAGGAGAACTCGGACATAAGGCAGACAGAGATCCAGGTTCCTTCAAAATCAAGGCACATGCTCTTAGCATATCTTCCACGATCTGGTTGACTACTCTCGGTTTGTCCATCCGTCCGCCTGGGGGTGATATGCAGGTACTGAAATTCAGGTTAGTGCCATTGTCTCATGCAACTTTTCGCCAAACAAGCCAAAGTGGGAGGTGAACTGAGCTCCTCGTAGACACTATCTTCTTTGGGACTCCATGTGTGGCAGATAACCTACCAAATGGTCAGATACAGGTCGCCAGCTCCAAGCAGACAACGCCTGCTTCTTGCCGGCCGGGTAGGTTGTCTTGACGGGATGCACTAAAGTGGCGACCTGGTCAGGGTCGATCCACTATTACCCGGGAGATGATCATGGCCTGTGGGTCTTAGGTAATCCAACGATGAACCATTCCTATTTCTTAGACCCAGTTGTTCCACTCTGGGTATCTTACTCGAAGGGCTGAAGGCAATCCTGCTGGCTTCTGAGAGCGCTCGCACCCTGCTTTAACCCTTGCGTTGCACACAATATCACAAACATGCGACACATGTACTCGGCAATATCGTGTAATTTCAGTTGCACCCCAGGCCACCAGTATATGATCCTAATCAGATCCTCGCGATGATCACATCGTGGGTACTTCCTGGGTGGAATCATGGAAGAGGATAAGCGGACTCATGAGGGCTTCTCTCAAGATGATCTAGAAGTGGACCTTGAGTTCCTTTTGTCGGGCACGCAAATGCGCTTTCCCAAACCAAACAGTTCCTGTGATGCTGTCGACTGGAGAACTCGGGGGCTTTTCCCTGAGAGAGGGGTCATGCTTTCCTTAGAGATACAAGCTCTACTTTTGAGGCTCTCTGCAAGATCCGTCTGGCCCTCCAAAGGTAGGCTGAATATCATGCGACGCAAAAGTCGCCAGCGTTCACTGGCTTGGGAACACCTGTAGGAAATATATTATCCTTTTTTTCCAGCTCTCGACTTAGCTCGGGTTGAAGGGGCAGAGGGTCAGAGATGGCATTGACAATGGACTTTCCGACTGACGGGCATCGGCAACAACAGTCTTTGCTGCCTGAAGAAGCTGAGCCAGGGTGGTAAGCGAGTATTCCAAGGTCGTAATCAATCTGGTAAGTCAACTCAAGCCATCTTCTTTGTCTGAGATGACAAATCGTGTCACCTCGATATCCGTCTGCAGAGTGAAGATGTACTTCGCACAGACTCTGCTAGGATGAGGGATGGCGGTGACAGCAGCGCCTACTTGCAACACACGGTTACAACCAGGTAGTGTCGCCATATCTTCAAGGCATGCACTACGTGCTGACAACTCTAGGTCATCGGGTCGGGTAGTTCAGCTCGGATGGGGGTCTTAACTGTCTTGACATGCATAACGCAGGTACCACGCGCTTCCTCTCTGTCATAAGCACACAAGCTATGACTGAGTCGGGATGCATCACAGTATATAGCCTAAAGAAGCCAATTTGTTTCTGCGCTTGCCCAGGATAGACCTGAGGTTCCGTATGGTCACAGAGTCGAAGTATCAAGCAATCTTTAATACAGACATTCATTCGCGGGGCGTGATTTATGGGGTCCCCAGGGACCAGACATACTAAGACGGAAAGAGACATATGAAATTTCCTTCGCCCCCAACCGGGCCAACGAGTCCATTCTGAAAACCAAGCTACTGCGGAACACCAGAGAAGAGCCTTCAGCTGAGTACCCGGAGCTTCTCGAGTACAGGCGTCACCTCCGATATCGTCGGGACGTCCATTCAAGACATTCCTGTTTATTGGGGCGAGGTTTGAACTCCCGCTTTTTTCCTTTTTAGCCTGTTGATAACTGGTTTTCTCTGTCTTCAAATCTTTGTGTCCTATCTTTGCAATGCGGTCACCGCTTGGCAATCCAGTTTTCCCTCATCAAAACCGGCCATCCTTCAATACTGAACTTCCTCTCCGATAAGCTTGAGAACTCCAGTATCCAAACCTAGTAGAGTATCAAACTTCGTTTCACTGGGTGCCCGTAGTAACTTCCGCCCTAGTCCGGGAGAGTGATGCCATCGGGGATTTCGGGCCGACCTACCAACGACTTAGTTAAGACACGTATGTCTCTCACTCTTCTCCCCGTGGTCCGCCGCCACTGCATCTACCCCCGTTTGACCCGACCTACGCGGGGCGAAGTGACGTACACGTAGAATGCCACATGAGAATAGATCTTAAAGCAACTCGTCTAGATCTCCGAGCCAATCGCCGCCAAACTGGTCACACTTCGAGTGAGACTTGTTGGCAACCCAACTGGCGTCGTCGTCTCTTAACTGTTCCTAGAACACATTCTCAAATGTCCCAACATGTGCCTTGTTCATATGTTTCGGCAGCTACTGAGCCGGCGCCATCCTTGGACCAGAAGATGGACTACCAAAGGATCACTGTGTATCATCCATAAATACCATGACAAACTTGTCGAGATATTCCCCATGAATACCTTATTCATAAGACTCATGAAGAAAGCTTGGAGTTTCATTCCTTGAGGTGAGCTCCTCCGAAGGACATCACGTAATACTCCCATATAGCCCATCCATATCGGGTCAGAAAGCTGTTTGGGTATATCTTCGATCTGATCTTCAATTTGGTGGTATCCTGATCTCAAGTCAACCTTAGAGAAACTTAGCTCCTTGCAGCTGGTCGAACAGATCATCTATCCTTGGTAGAGGATACTTATTCTTGATGGTTACTCCATTCAGTGCGCGATAATCAACGCACATCCCTCTTGGGTCTTATCCTTCCTTTTCCACTAGGAGCACTGGAGCTCCCCAAGGTGATGTGCTAGGTCGCACAAAACCTAGGCTCTCCAAGTTTCTTCTATCTGCTCTTTTCACTTCGGCTAACTCATTAGCCGCCATTCTATAGGGTCTCTTGGATATGGGTGCTGTGCCCGGGTAGCAACTCTATAGAGAATTCAATCTCTCTATCAGGGGGCATTTCCGGGTAAACTGTCTGGGAAGAACATCAGGGTACTCATTGATCACCGGCACTTCTTCCAAAGGACTATTTGCATGGAGCTCAGGAGGGGTCGGTTCTTAGGGTCTCCAAGGGAGGCAAACTTCACTTCTTGTCCAAAAGGGCACTGCAGGGTTAGGTGCTAGTTGCACAGTCTATTCGGCCCTTATGCTTAGCTAAAACCAGTCCATGCAAGAATCAAATCAAGCCTTGTGATTCCAGGACAATGGGGTTGGCTGAGAAAACTAACTCCTTTAATTACCAAGGTAACTCCAGGGCAAGATTGGTCTGACCTAAACTCCTTGCCAGGGGAGTGTATGACCATAGGTATACTAAGACCTCGAACATCCCAACCATACTTATCCACAAAAGATTGAGAAATAAAGGAATGCGATGCTCCAGAATCAAACAGAACAACTGCAGGTACGGAGTTGACAAGAAACGTACCCATTACCACATCTGAAGCTTCTCGAGCTGTCTCTGTCTGGATATGATTGACTCGGCCACGTCCAAAGGTCGGAGGGGCACGGGAGGCAGATCCATTAGTATGTGTAGTCGGCTGTCCTCGACTGAACACAGGGGCTCTTGAAGCACTGGCGTTAGGGCGTCCAGGGGCTGCAGGGTCTTGCTTCTGGGGACAGTGTCGGGCGAAGTGACCCAACTCGTTGCAGTTGTAGCATCGGCTTCCCGGGGCACTCGGAATACTCTTCCGCTGAAGGCCGGCTGAGGTAGGGCGACTTGCACCGGTATTTGCACTGAGGGGTCGGGACTGAACAGAAGAAGTCGGGCGAGAAACAGACGAGCGAAACACCCGCTCTTGAAACTGGGATGGGGCAAACTGACGGGAAGGACTAGGGAGATAGGGCCTAGAACTCGGACCACTACGAGACTGCATCTGGGAGGCCTTGCGCTTGCGAAAAACGTCGATCTCCTTCCTCGCATCTTCAACCACTAAGGCTCTGTTAACCATGTGCTGGAAAGTAGGGAAGTCATGGGCAAGAAGCTGGACCTTCATTGCCACATTCATCCCTTTCAGAAACCTTCTGATCTTCTTCTTGTCCGTGTTCACGTCCTCTGGTGCATAGCGAGCTAGATGGTTGAACCTACTCAGGTACTCGCTGATGCTGGAATGTCCCTGCTTGAGGTTGTTGAACTCTTCTCTCTTGATGTCTATTACTCCTTCTGGGACATGTGCATCTCTGAAGGCTTCGGCAAACTCGGGCCAGGCGATGTTGGCGGCATCTTGATGGGCAGCACAGTAGTTTTCCCACCAGTCAGCTGCGGAAACACGAAGTTGATGTGCAGTAAACTGGGTCTTTTTCCGTGGGTGTGCACTGCAAAAAAAGTAAAAATAACTAGGTTCAGCTTTCTATCCATATCCTTCAGCCAGTCGTCAGCCTCCATTGGCTCAGCGGTCCTGCGAGAACTCGGCTGGACGGGACCTCATGAAGTCGGCAAGCTTGGAGCGGCTACTGACTTGTTCTGGTCGAGCTTGATGGAGAAGAGGCTGCAATTGCGGCCAGATTCTGAGCAATGCCTTGCAAGATCTGGGTCTGGATGGCCATAAGCTGCTGGGGGTCTGCTGGAAGGTGAGGAGGTTGAGGCAATCCTCCAGGGTTTGCTGTTGCAGCGTCGAAGGTACCAAGGCCGGCTGCACGGCCACTTCCTGACATCCGATCGTGGGTCTGCTCCACTTCTTGTTCCTCCGCGGCAGTAAGTAGGTTGTTACGGACTGGACCTTGGTCTTCAAAACCCAAGCGGGCCGGGGTACGGACGGCACGGCGCTGACGTTCTGCCATCTGGTCCTAGAAAAGGGCAACCAAGGGAAGAGGGGCTCAGCAAGGATATCGGCAACCAAACCGATGGAACAGATGAAGGAGCAACAAGATTGGCAAGATGAATTCAAGCAGCAGAACAAGGAATATACTCGGGAACCCAGCCTCAACGAAAAGATGACAGATAGGGCACTGGAACCTAAGAGCTTGCGCAGGAACCCAAGGTAGGGAAATAGCCAAGAGTTTAGAAACATTTCCAAATTCTACAAAGCAAAGAGAGATACCCAGACAAGTCCTAGTCTTTTGCAAATAGTATAGTTTTCAAAATAAGATCCTCAAAGACATCTACACGGGTGGGGTTTCGTTCCTAGGGCCAACCTTTTGCTCTGATACCACCGCTGTGGCGCCTTCCGACTAGGTGGAAGGGCACCATGTGCATAAGGCACCCGATCCCAGGATCAGTAGTCGGGTACGCACAACAATGATACAACACAGAGTTACAATAATACATAAACAGAGTACTTACATATACGTACAAGGAGATCCATCCAGGACAGACCCGGGATGGGCAAAAATAATCAACTGGTAAACTAGCGAAACAGCAGAACAAGGCGGAAGCTGGACAAAAACTACTCCACAGGCTCGGTTGGGAACTCGGCTCGAAACCTTCAGAAGTCTTCGTAGTCGGCCTGGTCTTGGAGGAACTCGGCAGCAGTCGGATCTTCGTCTTCCACTCCAAAACCTACTATACATATATATGAACAAGGTGAGTACTTTCGTACTCAGCAAACCGGGAATGATGCCATGTTGGTTAGACAAGAAGAGCTAAGGGTTTCATTTGCGAAAGACTGCCTTATTAAACTCTTTTCTTTGCAAACACTAGTGAGTTCCAAATTTTAGTTGGCGGACAGAGGCTCACGCCTCCATCCAATCCGCAAGTTGCTTTTCAACAACTCACCACTTAAAGAATCAAGAGTAAACATACATGTTCTTATTATCTTTTACTTTGCATTTGTTGGTCCTTTATCTCCCGAGTAGCTACAACCACTCGTTGACCCTGAGACTCGGCTACAACCAAATCTCAGCTGTGGCACTTGATGCCCGCTACACTGGCTACAACCAGCTAGCTAGTCGGGCCGCCTGGCTACAACCCGGGGGCTCATCATCGCTGCCCTGGCTACAACCCGGGAGCATATCATGGCACTAAATGCCCGCTAGGCTGGCTACAACCAGCTAGCTAATCGGCCGCCCTGGCTACAACCGGGGGCTCATCATCGCTGCCCTGGCTACAACCCGGGAGCATGATCATGGCACTAAATGCCGCTAGGCTGGCTACAACCAGCTAGCTAGAACACTGCTGCCCTGGCTACAACCCGGGAGCGTGCTCATCACCGTCTTCTGGCTACAACCCGAAGACTGAATTGCCGCCCTGGCTACAACCCGGGGCTTAAACTTTGCTGCCACTGGCTACAACCCGGGAGCATGATCTTCATCCTGTTTACTTTTCATACACTTGTTTATGGTGCTTAACACCCCGGACCACACAGATCCGTTTCTGGCCACACAGGCCTTCCGTTTGCTTACTCGGCAAACTCAGGTCACGGTTCCCTTTCCATCAAACACTTTTCACAATCACTGGCAAACAAATCTACGCCATGGGAATCGATCCTTAATGATAATACATAGCCAAGCCACACAGGCACTGTCTCTGTACATCAAGATTTTCACAAATCTTTCCTTTATTTCACAAAACGCGCCGATACACAAGGTATCGGGTTTTCCAAACTGTTTAGTAAAACCCATCATTTTTCCCAACGACAAACAACGTTGCA
Source organism: Oryza meyeriana var. granulata (assembly GCA_003991445.1). Lineage (NCBI taxonomy): Eukaryota > Viridiplantae > Streptophyta > Magnoliopsida > Poales > Poaceae > Oryza > Oryza meyeriana. Next base: position 140,880 of record RYFJ01001347.1, on the reverse strand, counting down.
GGGCTAAGCCATTCTACTCGGCATCGTATCCTCAGATAGGATGCTAGCGTGCCATTTGTGGGGGTTCTTCAAGGGAGAAATATAACAACATCCTACCAAATAAGTGCTACTACTGGGCGGGTCCATCGGTTGCGCTTGCATAACCGAGGCCAACAGTTTAAAAAGGTGTAAACTAAGCATGCATATATTTTCCAAACAACATAGTTTTGCATATATGGGAAACAATATGATCAAAGAGGCTTGCCTTGTTCCAAGGAGGGGTCTTCTTCGGCGAAGGTGGCTTCGGGATCGTCCACCGGTTCAGGTTCTGAACAAGCAGAAAGAAACACTGATAAGCAGGAGAAGTAAAACACCAAGAAAAAGGATCAAGAAGTAGTCGGCTGCAGAAAAGGGGGCAGTCGGCTGAACCAGGCTTGCGAACCAGGCGACAGAGCTCCAAAGCTTGAGAGGATGAAGACTTAGCAGAGCTGGAGCTGGCCGGTTTGCAAAACAAAGGAAGAAGGGGGCACGGTTGGCCATATATATATAGCCGACGTGCAAGGTTGAGGCACGGTGGAGCTGGGCAACGGGTGGAGCAAGGAAGTCAAGATGAACTGACAGGGATATGACAGGAAGTGACTTTGGAGTCCAACTGGTCAGAGGAGTTGGCAGGCACTGTAGCTGCGATGAGACATTAAGGTCAAGGCTAGGACAGGTTGGAGAAATCTCACTGACCGGGCTTCGGACTGACCACTGGTCCAAGCGATGCTGCGGTTAGGTGAAGATTGATTCTTCACTACTTCGGTAGTCGGCGTCAAACGGGTGGGTGCAACTCGGGGGACAAAGAAGCAACAGGTCTCAACAAGGTAGTCGGCCACATCACCGTGCTCACTCGGCAGCAAAGGGGGTCCGAGTAAGACAAGGATAAGGGCAGGATACAAGGACTGAGTAGCAACTCTACTCGGCACAAGAGAGAAGGTAGTCGGCTGGCCGGGGAGAGGGAAAACGGAGGCACAGCTGACGGGATAGGAAAAGATTAAGATCAGAAAACCAGTTACAACAGGGAAAAGGAAAGCGGGTCGTTACAGTATGCCCGGGTGCCTTGTAAATTATCACAACGATCAATACAAACTTCGGCGCATCGCCACCCCTTCGACGGGATCCTGCTTCTCGAGCCGGGCTGCATCGGTTAGGTCCGAACTCCTGCGAGAGGGTAAGTCTCGTCACCCCGGCTACCTATCGGCTAGGACTTCCTCGGTTAGGTCCGATATTCTAGTCGGTTTATGGTAGTCGGCTTACCACGATATATTTAGTTTATCTATGGCTGCATCAGTTCAGTTTGACCTCATAGATTGATTAGGTATATCACATCACACGTGCGTAGATCGTATCGGCTTACTGGGAGCGGTTTATCATCAGTTTGTGCTGCATCGGTTAGGTCCGACCTACTAAACTGCTAGCGATAAACCGATCCTGCTAAGTCGATGCTTTATGCGCAGGCGTCTTATCGGGGTGTATAGCCGATAAGTTATCTTCATCACGATCGTATCATATCTATCGGCCCATCGAGGTATCGTTATCATTGTTGGTTTGTGCTGCAACGGTTGGGTCCGATCTACTAGACTGACGATAATAGCTTTACTCTTGATGAGCCGATGGGTGTTATGCGATGTTGTTATCGGAGTGCTTAGCCGATAAGTTATCTGTTGAAGCCGACTACATTTATTCATTGTCTTATTTTATAATCATCCTGTTCGATAGTCGGCTGGCTCATTAATTATCTATCATTTATGTTGTTGCATGCTTTATCATATATTATTGTCTGTATTACTGTTACGATCGGTCATGGGCTAGCCGATTGGTTTATTCTGCCGATCCAAGTACAAGTACAAGCAGGTTCCCGGGCACGACCCCAGGTGAGGACCCTGGCATGAGCTTGGGTAAGGACCCAGGCATGGGCCCGGATAGCGGGTGAAGACCTCGGGAGCCGATATGAGCAAGAGTCCGGGCACGGGCATATTTTCACGGCAATACCAGTAACACTAAACTATGATCGGCTAGGATTTATTTAATTTATTTACTTATGCATCCTGCCTGTTTATTTTACCAAGTTTATAGCCGGTTTTTGAATATCCATTCAATGATCGGCTAGCGCGATACTTGTTTATTATTATGCTATTGTTCCTGCCATCATCGACTTTAAGCCGATGTATAAGTGCTACAGTACGTATCGGCCATCGGCCGATGAGATGAGTCCAAGTCGGCTTCCAGCCGATTGGCTCACGAATTTAACATCCCCTTCTCCTTGTCAATTACAGGGTCAAATTGACTGGCACGCCTGCGAACCTCAAGACTTTAGGACCTGCATTGGAGCTAAGCAGATCTCCCAGGCCTTCGCGTGTCACCCAGACGCCGGACGGCCCCCGGCGGGTTTTCGGCGTCAACAGGGTCTCCTTATTTTAGGGGCCCTATTAGGGTCTCTATTGGACCTAAAATTTTTGTCTCACCGCCCAAAACCTGTTTGGGGGCTGAGTTTGGGATCCCTGCTGGAGATCCTCTAAGCTCTACGTAAAACAAAAAATATTATTAGTACGTGATTAATTAAGTATTAACTATTAAAAACTTGAAAAATAAATCTATTTGATTTTTTAATATATTTTTATATAAAAATTTTTTATAAAAAACACATCATTTAGTAGTTCGGAAAGCATACTCAGATATAAGTAAAAGCAAACGGGTTGTAAATCAATGCGGGGAGCCATTTTTTTAAAAAAAGTAAAATATCTAAGTTTAAGATTTATCCTATAAGTTTTTCCTCTAAATTCATCTTGATTTGATTTAGATCTCTTCTACGTATGTTATATAGCCTAACGTATTTTTTTAATAGATTTAAGGTAGAAAAGACCAGCTCAATATAATACTGTGTGGCTAAAAAGGAAAATGAGCTTAACACCACACGCGCTAGGCCAGTCTCGTGCTTCCACAAGGTTTATGTGGTGGGCTTTAAAACCGCACATGCCAAAAGATATGCTGGTCATATAGCACACACGGAAAGGGGCTAAAGCAAACCGATGTGAATTTTCCCAAGGGCAAGTTGTTAACGCCAAAATTTGGCACGATTCATATCCATGTTCGGTTAAGGAAAGAAGCCATGTCAGCCAATGGAAGTTCATCTAGGAGAGACCAAGCCTGGAAGGAATCGTGAAGACCACGTTATGGCAGTTATTTATCTTATCTATTAGATAGTTTTATCTTTTAGGAAACCTGATCTCTTGTCCGATCAGGTCTGTTAGTTTTCCTTTTCTAGTTAGGAAAGTCCTGTACCGTGTCCTATCAGGACTCTTGTAACTCGGGGTATATATACGTATGCCCGGGGACCTTGTAAAGGATCCAATCGATCAATTAAACTTCGGCGCATCGCCACCCTTTACCAACGGGTTCTTGTTTCTCGAGCGGGGCTGCATCGGTTAGGTCCGAACTCCTGCGAGAGGGTAAGTCTCGTTACCCCGACTACCAATCGGCTAGGACTTTCTCGGTTAGGTCCGATATTCTAGTCGGTCTATGGTAGTCGGCTTACCACGGTGTATCGGATCTGTCTACGGCTGCATCGGTTCGGTCCGACCTCATAGGCTGGTCAGGTATATCACATCACGCGTGCATAGTTTTTATCAGTTTATCGGGAGTAGTTTATCATCAGTTTGTGCTGCATCGGTTGGGTCCGACCTACTAAACTGCTAGCGATAAATTATTCCTGTTAGGCTGATAGCCTTTGTGCAAGCGTCTTATCGGAATGTATAGCCGGTAAGTTATTTTCATCACAGTTGCATTAGGTCTATCGGTTCGTTGAGGTTCCTTTACTATTATCGATCTGTGCTGCATCAGTTAGGTTTGAACTACTAGATCGATAATAATAGATTTATCCTTGTCGGGCTGATCGGTGTATATGCGACGTTCTATCGGAGTGCTTAGCCGATAGGTTATCTTTTTATAAAGCCGACTGTATTATCCATACTGTTTTGGTCATCTATATTATCATCGGTTTTCTAGCCGATGCATATGTGTTTCCTAGGCAGTCGGCTGGCTTACTATTTTGCTTATCTTTTGATAATCGGCTCCTAGCCGATGCACATGTTATACTAACATCTTGTCTATTTGCTCATAGCACTATCGGTTTCCTAGCCGATACACAGGTGCCATCGGCTATCGGCTACGAGGAGTCTATATCAGCCCGTATCGGCCGATAGCCGATTGCGCAATTGCTGCCGATCCGGGCACGAGGACCAACAAGGACCCGGACGCGAGCACGAGACCCAAGCACAAGTACAGGCGAGGGCCCGGGCACGAGCATAGCGGCGATCGGCTGGAAGGAATCCGTATCGGCTTACTGGCCGATTGGATCAGTAATCAAATTTCTTCATCTCCTTGTCAATTGCGAGGTCAAATTGACTGGCACGCCCGCGAACCTCAAACTTTAGGACCTGCACTGGAGCTAAGCAGATCTCCCAGGCCTTCGTATGTTCAATCGCATCAAACCAGATCATCAACAAGCTTCTTGGCACACCCGGTGGTTTTTGGTGCGAACACAAGTACACTAGTGCCACGTAACGGCGTAAGCAGGCTATTAGCCTGCACAGTACACACACCAGCAAAATTCTAGGTGGAGAAGAGAGAATGTAAGACTTGGTGGGATCCTGCGCTTCGCTCCGGATGGCTATAAGAGTATCACGTAATATAACCAAAGATTTTTATATAACTAAACATAGCACAAATAAGCAATGGAGTCCATCAAGTTTTGCCAAAGCATCAAATTTGAAAATAGAGTACACTGGTTTATGAGTCAGGCTAAATCGCCTTTTAACTACAAACACAACTAGAATAGCCACATCAGTCGAAAAAAATGGTACTCTGTTACACTTTAACTGAAGGAAATATTGTGACAACAATAGGTATGGCACACATATATCTCATGGGCGTATGGTACCTGTAAGTAAATAAGTATGCTATATCATTTTAATTATCATCATGTTTATACGATAAGACATATATTATATAGAGAGACTCTTTGTTCTCTGTAGAAATGCAGTGGAACAATTCCCAAAAATTGAGAATATCACTCGGATATTTTGATCAAACAAGAATTTTACAACCTAACCACATGGTCAAGATGGATCCGAAAACATCTGCTGTGCTACAAGGGAAAAATAAAAAGGAGAAGGACGCAATCTTACGAAATATGCACTTGCAAAAGAAAATGAACGTAGCAGCCTACATTGGTTGTCAATGCAAGATAAGAAATGCATAATAGTTCCGTACAACTTTGAATGAATTCGATACTCTGCATATGTCTATAAATTCTTTAGTTTTAGTTTTGTTGCTACTATATTATTAAATATATTGCTCGATTCGTGAATAAGTTGTAATTATTCATGTAGCAACCACTTCATTTGCATATTGTTGTATCCAAAGTTTGCCTACATGACGGTCCTCGACCCACTCGATAAGGATGAGAAGACATATAAGGAATTCATACAAATTATCAATAAGAAAACATACTATATAGAAATTTATTCTTCGTACATATGTAATTTGTAACACCCCAATTTTTCGAGCCGTTAAAACCTATTTTAATAAAACCCTAATTTTAAAAATCTAAGTCTATGTGTGTGATCTAAGGATTAAGTGCCAAGAATCTCGATTTATCCCTCCTTGAAACCCCAAAGTTCCCCAACTGAAATCCCGATCCAAAATTTAAATTCTCATATTCGAAGTTCCCTCCCTAGATCCTTCCTTGAGAATCCATTCAAAATTTAAATCTATCCAAGATTTAGTCATAAAGAATTTGTTGGAAATCCCCAAAATTCTCCCAAGTCACAATCTCAAAATTCAAATCAAATTTGAGCTCCAAATATTTCCTTTGAAACCCTTCCTAAGTCTCTTCAAAAATTCAAACCCATTTCAAATATATACATACACACACCCCAACTGAAAAGTCCCTTGTTGAACTCCTGAGAATATTATAAACTCAAGTATCAAATTTCAAAAGCAAAAACCCCTCCAAATATTCAATTGCCTCTCTAAAAAATCCCTAGGAAAAATAAGAAATTTCACTATTCCATCTGGGGCACCCCTCTCTCGGCATGCTTAGTCTCTCCCTCTCTCCCTTCCTCTCTCTCCTTTCCCTGGCCTAGCCCAGCGCCTCTCGGCCCATTCTTTCTCCCCGCACAGTGCCAGCGCTTGCCGCTCACTAGGCCTACCCGTCAGCCTCTCCAGCGAACGTTGTGTCCCCGACGTGCGGGCCTCGCCTGTCGAATCCATTCCTCTCCTCCGCTCCGACCGGCACGCACTCCATGTGCTTAGTCAAATGACCCCCGCGTCAAAGTTGTGCGCGACCACACCTCTCCCATGCCGGCATCGCCCGCTGCAGAGCCGTCTCCGCCGCCCCTCCACGTGCCCCTGTCGCCTCGGGACGCCACCCCTACGCTCTGCTCGCCGCCCCGCCGTGCCGTGTTCCGCACCACCGCCATTACCGCCGCGCTGTGCTCTGAGACACCGCCTCTCTCCCTCATTCTTGAGCACCGTTGCTCCCTATAAAACCCGGCCGCCTCTCCTTCTTCCCCCCTTAGCCTCGCTCGCCATCACCGTGTGCTCGAGCTCGGCAAGCCGCCGCCGCCGCTATGATTTCGATTCGGTGAGCTCCCCTCTCCAACCTCCTCTTCTCCTCTAAATCCCAAGCCACCACACCCCAAAGCCGCCTCCGATCCAATTTCCCCTCCCCTCCTGAGCCCTACCACCGCCGCACGCCATCTCCTCTCACTGCCGCTCTCAGGTCATCGTTGTTGGCCACCATCGCAACCCAATCTCCTCAATCCGAGCCACTCACCGTGTTCGGCATCCACTCCGCTCCTCCTCGCCGCTCGCTGGCGCCGCTCGGGGCGCCGAGCGCCGTCGATCTTTCCCAAGCCGCTCTCTCTCTTGCCCTCCTTTTTCCTCTCTACCCGGTGGCCCCGTCCCTCCCACTATATGACAAGGACCCCACTAACGTGCGGCCCCTCACCATCCCACTATATGTATGACATATGGGCCCTACATCATTAAGAAAACTAATTAACCTTCGAAGCAAATCTTGTCTCAATGACACGTAGACCCCATCTAATAAATGCATAGTAATACTCCCTCCCATCTCATTGACATGTGGGCCCTCCTTGTCATCCCCCTCTCTCTCCTTCCCACTAACAAGTGGTCCCTACTTTCTCTCTCTACCATGTGGACCATCACCCCCTCAGTCCCCTCTCCACTCACTAACATGTGGGCCACCTTGTCATTCCCTCCCTCTTCTTCCACTGACATGTGGACCCTACCCTTTAATCCCTCTCTCTGTCACTGATATGAGGGCCCTACACCTTAGCTCCTCTCTCTCTCTGACCATGAGCCCCACCTATCAGCCAAGGGAATATTCCCTTGGCATATTCCTTTTACATGCTCAATAAATCCTTTTAATTTCAGAAAAATGATTTAAACTTTAAAAATCCATATCTTTTTATCCATGACTCCGATCGACCCCGTTAAAGTCTCAAAATTTTTCTAAAATTGAGAGCTACCTCATGGCACTATTATTTATTAATAATAGTATTTTAAGTCTAGGGTTTTTGTGTATTTTTCTCTCGTTACATGTAGTTGATGACGATGGAAATTCTTGCGGACGTCGGATTTCGAGGATTTTGAAGACGAAAACAGAGGCAAGTCTCTCTTTGAACATTTCCACGTATGCTTGCCGCCTGCAAAAAGCGTTTCCACTGATGGGCCTCTTTAATACTACGCCTGTGGAAAGCATTTCCAAAGACGGTTGTATTAAGAGGTCTGATTTACACAGGTGGGCCTCTTTAGAACCCCGCCTATATAAAAGCTTTCCATAGGCAGTTTTTTTAAGAGGCCCGCCTTTCGTAGATGGCCTTTTGTTCATATGTGTAGAAAGTCATGTCTACATACCTTTCCGTACAAGCGGATTGGTCACCTGCTTGTACAAATCCATTTTATCCGTCTCTAAAAATAATTTTCTAGCAGTGACATACCTAAAAGAGTTTCACTCGAAAATGTCACCACCGCATTATTTATGCCTCCTATGTACCGTAATGAATCTCCGTGATCATTTCGTAGTAATGAACAGCAAAATAACAGTTGAAGATAGCTACTTGAACTGAGCAATCCCAACCCACAGTATAGGGAAAAGCGAATCAGCAACGAAACCGGCTCCCTCCGGCACAACACCCCTGACATAACCTACGGCTGACTCGCCTAGCCGGCCGCCTCCCTTCCCTGAACGGGCACTGAAGCTATTTAGACCACCAACCCGGCGCCGCGGCTGGCGATGTAGCTCGTCCACGGTTGTCGTGGCCGACGCACACCGCGGGCAAGGCTGATGTTGTCCCCTCTGTCCTAACGTCTACTTTGTGATTCCATGAGCCATGCTAATGATGAACGACAAACCACAGAACCATAGGTCAAACGTTACACACAGGACACGAGATTCTTACAGTTATAGGACACGGAAGACCAGCCACGACACGCCGTCGTCGCCCGTGCCCACTCCCACCCAACCTCTTCGACTTCAACCACAAAAGGACATGCAAATAGGCAATCAATCCTTATCAAACACAACCCACGCAGTTATACCAGGTGCGGCATTTCGTCGAGCGGCTGGCGTACTTGCGAGAACACTGAACTGTAGAACGCCGCCGGCTGCCGCAGCGCTTCCCACGCCTCTCTTCTTGCGGAAGGTCCGGCTCGGCTCTACTTCCACGGCCGCGCGCGTGGTGTGCAGCTTCATGGCTGGCTCGAGAGTGCCAAGGATCACACGGCGCAGGAACGCCAAAGCAACCAGGCGACTCTCGGCTTCTTTGATCGCTTCGTTTCCCGGAAACTCACCACGCGCGACCGCCCCGTGTTGGCAGTGGAGGGGTGCAGGGGACGCCGCCGCCACGGCTGGCGACATAGCTCGTCCGCCGTCGTCGTGGCCGAGGACTTGCACCGATCCATCCGGAGAAATTTCAGTATATGCCACTCAGGTCCGTTTGATACACCTTCTACTCCGAGAGCGGAGCGGAGCCGAGGAGCGATAGGAATGTCGCTTATAATTTTTAAGGAGGAGAGCGGTAGCTCTATTTTATATTATCCAAGATCTAAAAAGTGTTTAGCATAACTTCAGCTCCACAGGATAAAATCTTGAAGTTAGAGCTGTGCTAAACGGGCCCTCAATTCACACTTGTTTCAGATTTTGTCACTCAATTCGCACGTATCCCAGAATATGACACCGGCACTGCAAATTTCTTTCTCCATTTTTTTCTCTCTCTCTTACTTTTTCTTCTCATTTTCGTTTTTTTTTTTGCAGATTAGTGAACTGTTTTGCCCCTGGGTCCACGGTACAGATCGATCTCCAAATCGTTCGATCAGGGACACGCACGCGCGTGAAGGCGCCTTCTCGCTCACGACGCAGGAACGACCGTCGTCGCCGATGCGGCACCGGCGCCTCTTCGCCCGTCGCCGCCGCGCAACTCCGTCCACCGGCGGTGCCGCTACAGCGCCCGTCCGCCGCCGTCGCCAGGAGCTTCTCCAACCTGTTCAGCAAGGGCAAGCAACGCCTCCCAGCTGCAAATATTTAGGGTAATTTTTTCAGTGGATTCAAAGCATGATGTTTCAGACTTCCAGTACACAAATGAAGAGGTAAAGAAGAATTGCTTTGATGAACAACAAAGCAGAGTCTGAATGGAGTTGAACCACTGAAATTTGTTCTGTTTTTTTGTTTCCCTGATATTACTTGTGTTGTTGGTGATCATCTGTAAGTAGGAAAAAAATCAGAACTACTTGACAATACTAGTGGTATGTTGCTCTGCATTGGAAACATTGCATCTGAGAAAGTTCTTGTTGGAATAGAATGCAAGTAAGAATTTTAATTGTTCTGAGAAACTTCCATCCTGTAGTCGTCAACAAGTTCAGCAATTGAAATATTTAAATCTTGGTTGGACAGGCATACTCTGAGGGCAAATTCAGTTACTTCCTTGATATTTCCAACAGCTCATCCATTACAGTTTCTGAAGATCTATTTGTTGGCATAATATGAACCCGTACAAGTAAAAATTTCAGCAGCATGTACCCATAATATGAATTGAACAGCACAATAAAAATTTCAGCATTCGATTTCTCATCATATGAATTGATCGAGTATTACGAAAGCATCAAGTTTCATGGTCGTCTCGACATTGATCAAGCACAATATGCTGCGAGGCGTTGCTTGTCATATTCTGAAAGACGCACGAATAAAGACGCACGAATTAAGGGTCTGTTTGGTGGAATTTCAGATTCGGTGATTTTTGATTCTAATTCTTGCAGAATCAGATAGTGAAGAGAATCAGAATCAGTACGATTAGGAGTTTGGCTAAAAATATTAGCTTTGAATCCATTATACTTCCTTATAAATTGTCTATACTACCTCTGCACTAGCAAGAAATTTGATTTGTATAAATTTTCTATAGTTTAATGTAATACTAATAATTATTATAAGTACTCATAAATGTATACCAATATTTATATAATTACTTGTGAAAAAAAAGCTTTCAAATAAGGTTAAACAACGTAACAAGCTCAATGCATTTACATCAAAGAGCCAATTCATTTCAATAGCCCACTCACAGAGGACATTGACAACATGAGCATGGTCAAAACTTTTTTTCTTTAATTGTATCAAACATATATACAATCTGTGCCCTGTTCCAACATAAAAAGGCTTCAGAAGATTGACTGATCCTCTAAAATGTGGATGCCAATCACAAGGATCAAAGCAACAAGACTAGATGAGTCTCTAGGAGCTAAGAATGTTCAACAGAAAGACCCTGGTCTGGATCAATCTCCTGAACAGGAACTCAGCTCCATTCTCAAGTTCCCCATTGTTGCGCTCTAGTGCTAGCAATTATTCCTCCTCACAAACAACCTTTGTTTTCTGGAACCTCTTTGAGACAAGAGACCATTTGCTTGAACTGGGTATGCCAATCTTTTTCAGCAAGAGGCTTGATGTGGAATCAAGCAAAGAGACAGCCATCTCCCTGGCTTCTGCAATTAGCCTGACCAGACTGCAATATTCAACAGTTGCTTTGCTACTTGCCTTCTTAAAAGGCTTTTGCGCCTTCCTTGCCATACGGACAAAAGACTCAATCTTGAGCTGAACAGCTGAAGCATCTCCTCTCTTGAGGACCAGTTGCAATTCAAGGATGCTCATCTTCAGCTCTGCCAAGTTCTCTTGCATGGCATTGCAGAGATCAATCAGCACAAGGGACCTATCTAGTTCTTCCTCCACCATTTTACTTTTCTGGAGCAAGGAGAGGCTAACTTGGTTGCTGGGCAAGCACATGATCTCCTCTATGCTGTTGTAGACATCTCCAAGCTTCTTCAAACCATCACACATTGTGTCATGGTACTAAAAAATGCTTATCCATTTTCGTTGCTAAAGTTCAGTTGATAGCTAAATGTAAAAAAAACCGAAATTAAACTTGAACATAGAATACTTGTGAATTAATGAGTAATGAGGTGACTGTCAACAATTCTGACAACAAAAGTAACTGATAGTTTCAGATGGAACGAATTGTTTTACTTTACATGAGTTAAATGTGCTCCTTGTACCAAAGCTTCCACATACAAAAGACATGTATGTTGTGTATTGGACCATATAGCTTTCTCAAGTTCCACATGCTGTAAATCTGAAGTCTACACACAAGCACTTCACAGTTTGACTTAACCTCCCGAAACACGCTCAATCCATATGTGGTCCTGGGAACATCTACATAATTATGGAATCAACATCTCATGAAGCATTGCTAGCATGCTTCATCCACCTGCAGCAAGACACACCCACAAAGGATTAGATTCTTGACCATACAAAACAGAAACTGATTAGGAGAGCTGTAAAATAATTAAATGACTAATGTGCAGTTGAACATGAGCTGAACCAGACAGGCTACAGGCTTACATGTAAAATGCTCACTGCTTTCTTTCTCTTTTCTTGACAGTTAAAGGATGTATTATGTGCATCCATGGTTGGTGCAGAAGTCAGATGGTATTTCAGTACTATCCATTATCTAAAGTAAACTGTGGGCACCCCGGAAATGCATTATAGAGAGTAACTACTCCGACAACGCGAAATATCTAGATGGATGGGATCTCGAATAAAAACCAAATGAATGCAGTAACCATCCATCCTCATCGCAGCCTTGTCGTAATACTTACCCATCTACAATACAAGTCCAAGGCACTGAATTCAGAAATAAAGAGATATTTGGAGAGTTGATTCACCAGTCCGAAACGGCGAAGTGTGCCCGTCAAACCACACGAAGGCGGCGACCAAACACGATACACACTTCTGGGGACGTGGTCTACGGTTGAATCAACGTCCATGCATCTCATAATTTCTAAATTCTTACTAATGTGTGACTAGCCCAAGAAAGTTCTAGTTCCACACGTTCATCTAGCAAGTAATATCCAACATATAGGGTACTTAGCTAAATAAACAAAAGTACAGTTACAGATACATATTAACTAAAGTTTACATAAGTCGTACAGGCCAAATATTTAGTCCATCGGAAGCTTGGCTACCCAAAACCCTCAGGCAACCGACTAAGGGTAAACCCTTAGATAGGACCATCCTGGTCAAACTGTTCACCCACACAATCATCATACAAGTCTTCATCTTCACCTGTATATGAATCTATAGCGGCATTCAAAAAAAACAAATAGAACTCAGTACGCAAGGTACTGGCAAGGCCACAATCAAACCTAGTTATACATGTAAGCTATAATCAAGGTGAAGGCTGTATGAAAGGCTAAATTTTATTACATAAAGCCAATTTTATTTCGCAATAGTTCAAAAGAGATGATCATAAATTAGATTGCATAATAGACCGATAGAGTAATATCATGGCATCCATTTTCATAAATAATATCTTCACTGCCCTCCTTAGCAGCAAGACTATAATACAACTTAGTACGTCATCTCCTTTTTATTATCATATCATCAATCACCAAGTATAAATCAGTAAAATTCTTTATCATCCCATCCCATTTTATAAAGCACTTTAGAAACATAAATCTATACTCAATGGACACAACCATGCCGCTCATGACCGTGAGCACGGCTAACCGATTAGTTTTGACTCTGCAGAGTTTGTACATCGTTACCCACATAATGTGATAGAAACCAAACGGCTACACTCTAGTTTGTCTGGTACCCGTCGGTACCACCACACTCTGCACATTGAATGCGGTCTAGAGTTCACAACACAACTTTTACATTACCTAACATTTAGCCTTGCACCAGCACGAGGTGTGTTACTCCACATCGAGGCGCTACCCCGATGTCGTGGGTGGCGGGCCCACGCCTTAAACCCAGCGCCGTGGCGGCAGCCTTCCTGACTCCCCACGAGGCACACAACGTTGTATTGGACACGCTTAGATGCCTATGCCATGAGGTAATCACAGTCCCTCATGGTTCACATAGGTAGCTCCTCTGAACAGCCCTACAGTATATTCGTAGGCACTGTCCATACTACTCAGCCTACCAAAATGCAAGGCTAAATATCAAGTAACTTAATCCGCTATGGCTATCCCATACTAGCACATGTGGTTGTACTGTTTAACATGAGGAATGACACTGAGTTCGGTCCTTAATTAATTCAGGCAAACACTCCCCCTATCGGTACACAACTATCACATATGTGTACCACTTGCTTGCCCAAGTTTTAAAACGGTTTTCCTTCAGTTTTAGTTCACAAATATTATAATTATTCATCACTGATCAGAAGTAAACAAATTCCCATTTCAAACATAATTAGATAGCCATGATATATTTTGTAAGTAGCTATGCATGTCTAAGCGCATATACAAGTGTATAACTCATAGCAAGCACTTAACAAGTACTTTCACCCATCCTAGTGCTACAAGCAGTAGGTTATCAACATTTCAAGGTGGGTTATGCAGGAAATGGGATTAACTACCTTTGCCCACAATCTATATAGTTTACATAGCAAATTAACGATGCAATTTGAAATAAAATCATTTATAATCCCAAAATTTAGGAGCAATATGTTCAAAGGTAGTGGGATTCTTGCCTTGGTTCAGGTTTACTTCAGGTTCTTCGAAATATTCTACCTCCTTGAACTCCAAAGGCTCTTCTTCTAGTTTTGAATTTTAAAGTTAATGCAAAACCGAGAAATAATGTAAAAATGCAAAATGCTCTAACATGCATGATTTTTGTGCAGTGACTTGGTACTGGTTTTATATATTCTCTGGTGAAATTATTTTTATTTTTGCACTTACCATTTGTGAGATATGATTTTTACGATTTTTATGCGTCCTTTTGGAAAAATATAATGTACTGATTATGTGTGGCCTAATTCTGTGCAAGCTGAGTTCATAAATGGAAATTTTACATTTTTATAAGAATTACAAAATTGGTTTGACATTTTTCTGAGTTATAATGAATTTCTTATGAATTTTCTAGTTAAAAGTCCCATTTTCACCCTTTATTTACTCTTATAATTTTTTGGCAGATTTTCTTTACAGAATGTGCTACTTTTTATTTTAGCAGGTTTTAGAGGATAAATTACAAAACCAACAAAATTGGTTTCACTCAATTTGAAGTTAGAATGAATTTTCTACAATTTTTGCAAGTTTATGCCTATTTTCTAGTTCATCAGAAAGTCTTTTATCCATTTCTTTTATTTTTTGGATTTTATAAAGGATGGGGCCCACATGTCAGTGAGACAGAGCAGGGCAGGCGTGCGCTGGCTATGAAGCATGAAGCGGACCGTCCGAGCGCGGTGAGGACAGTCCGGCGAGGCGGAATAAAGGGGGCGTAGCCGGCAATGAAACGGACCGTCCAGCCACGAAGAGGATGGTCCGGCCAGGCGAAACAGAGGAGGCACAGTTAGTGAACTTTTCCGTGGCAGCGGCGGCGAATGGCGACGTAACTCGTCGGGTGACCAAAAGAGAAAAACTAGAGGAGTACCAGGCGAACCTAACGGTGGTTGTCTTGCGGTCGGAGGTGGTCGGAATCGCCGGCGACAACGGCGGAGGCGGCGAACTCTTTCGGCATGCATATGGATTTTACCTTACAAGCTGAAATGGTGCATGCATGCAATACTTGAGGGACTAGAGAGGCTCACCAAAGATGTTGGGTTACTCAGCAGTGCTGGAACGGCGACGGTTGCTCCGGGAGAGGTCCAGCGGCGGCGGAGTGCCTCGGGCGCTCGTTGGCAGCCGGATCTGGGCCAGGATCCAAAGAAATGAAGTAGGCATCACCTTAGTGAGTTGCTGAGGTTGGTACAGACGCGAGGAATCGGAGTTTGACTCACCGTGACTAGAGAAAACAGAAAGGGGGGGCACGGCGGCTGACGAAGAGGAAGAAGACGTGGATCTACCGTCTCAGGACTCGGCTGCTTCTCGTGCTCTGTCCTTGGGCTTGTCTTGAGTCGGCGATGCAGCTATCCAAAGATTGTCACCGATCTCGCTTCAGTCAGTGGGAACGCTGCTATGCCGTGGCAGTGGTCACTGGAGCCGAGTGCACACTACGGCGTCTTCAACCTAGGAGATAGGGAAAGTAGAGGGGAAAAATGGATCAAGGACCTAGAGGTGGTCACGTTCCCATAGCTCAGATGCCGCGAAGCTCACTAGAGAAGAATGGTGGCGGTCGGTCTCTTGCTGGCGCCGGGGAAGAGAGCGGCATTTTTGGCGGTGTGGTGATTTTCACCTCGGGCTCTCCGTGGAGAAGTGAGAGGGAATGGCGAGGAGAGTCTAATGGCGAAGTGGTTTGAGCTCTTGTCGACCGCACCGAGAAAACGGAGGCAGGAGCGCTGGCACCGATCTGTGGGCATGCAGCTGGCGGCCTGGCGCGTGTCCACGTGCGTGGCGACGACATCCTGCAGGTGGGGCCATGCTGGAAGATGTCTGTGACCAACAGATGGGACCCACAGTGGCTGGGACCCACTCGGCAGTGGCAGAATAGAGAGAACACCTTCTAGAGACTAAGTGTCAATGGAGTAGTTGGGGAGGTCACTTGAGCTGGCATTTTGACTGAGTTACAGTGTAGGTAAAATCGAGGAAAAATTACTGTGAGCAGTGAGTGGTATGGTCCAACTTTGTGCCAAGATTCAGAGTCATGTGGCTTGTAGATTTCTCTGGAGAAAATGGCAAAGTTCGCCCAGAAATCAGTTTCTGCTGTGCACTAGTCTGAGTCAGTGGACTTTGCCCTATTATTTTATGTTCCATATTTGTGAAGATTGTACTAAAATTTTTACTGGAATTAGTTCACAATATAATCCAGGTTCTGGTAAATTTTGGTGAGCAGGTGACTGATGGATTAATTCTGGAAAAAATGCCAAGTAAGCCGTCTGCAGGTGACAATTTCCCAGATTTTGCTGAGTTTAAAGTATTTATTTGTGACTCTTATTGAATTGATAAAACCCAGTGAAAATTACAGTGGTTGATTGATACAGTCTAGTTTCTCGGGGAATTTTCTCAGATTTTTTTTTCTGCAGGAAGTTCCCTTAGAAATTTGAATTAACAAAGCGATTCCTAGTTTTTCTTTAAAAGAGAGCAAAACATGGGTCTCCATATATATATATATATATGTGTGTGTGTGTGTGTGTGCATATATTCTGGGTATGTTACATAAACTAACGAGTTATATATAAAATATTCACTAATTTCTTTTGTTTTGGAAGTGAAGAAATGATTAAATGTGCAAAGTGTTCAGTTGGGAGATGGTCATAACTCCTATGGAGTCATGGAGATCCCTACTGCTACCTTCTGCTGGTGGTGGTTGGGGACCCGGCGATGGCGGCGTAGGAGACTAGGGGCAGTGGCGGTGGTGGGAGACCCAGTAGCGGCGGCGCAGGAGACCCGACGGAGGCGCGGATGAGACCTAGTGGCGGCGGCGGCAAAGATGGGAGACCCGGTGGCACGGATGCAGGAGACCACTCGGCGGCGCGGATGTAGTAGCCCACTTGGCGGTGGTAGAGGCGGCGACGATCGGAGACCTGGCGGCGGTGGCGTTGGAGACCCTGGCGGCACGCTCTCTGTTCCTTCCTGAACCCTAGTGCGAGGTGACACTTGGGTGGCCACAGTGGCAGTGGAGGCTGGAAAGAGGGGTATACCCCAATGGCAGGTGGGTAATTTTTTGAAAAAGTTGTGGGGGCTTTCATATTTTGTTCGTCTGATTCCCACGAGAAGCTGTCTTTTTGCCAATTCTCATTTCATGCGTAAAAAAGGGAATCGATCCCCGTTGATTCGGATGAGAAGCTGAGGAAAAAAAATACCTGTTTGGCTCAGCTCCAACTGATTCCGGTGAGAATTGGACCTGAGAATCCCTACCAAATAGGCCCTAAGTGGCAAATTTTGAAACGAGGAGTGGCATCTTCTTATAACATGAATGTTGGTTCGATTCTCCGCCGCTCAGCCTATCCACATGGCTCTACCAGGAGCTAAGGTTTTCGGATCACGCCAGCTGTCAGATGAGAAATCTCACACTACAACGACCGCAACTCTTCACGATCCCTCCCTATAGATGTTCAAACGGGCTGGCCCGAGCATGGTGCTACAGTAACCATGCTCGGGCCGGCTCGGCACGGGTGGCCGTGGGCCGTGCTGGCCCGGCCCATGCCTGGGCCGGGGGTGCGGCACGGCACGAACACTGTAGCGGGTTGGCCGCGGGGGCGGGAGCCTGGAGGCCGACCCGGCCGGGGGCGCTGCGCGCCTGCAACGATCGGCTGACCGCCTTGACTAGTCGCTGACCCCGGGCAGCCCAATGGGAGGGGGCCGGGTGCGGCACGGCACGAACACTGTAGCGGGTTGGCCGCGGGGGCGGGAGCCTGGAGGCCGACCCGGCCGGGGGCGCTGCGCGCCTGCAACGGTCGGCTGACCGCCTTGACTAGTCGCTGACCCCGGGCAGCCCAATGGGAGGGGGCCACGTGGCCCCCTAACGGCTAGATTTTTGGGTGGGAAAAATCCGAAAAAAATACCAAAAAATCCAAAAAATTGTGAAATTTTTTCCTACAAATTGGGAAGCCGGCACAACATTTTGGCTCATCCAAACCTCACAATCTCTCATCTTGTGCTCTCTTTTGCTCTCTTGTGCTTAAAATTTTTGATTTAGACAAATTTTGTCTAAAAGTCAAAAATTTTCCAATTCCCATCGCTGATAGCTGCAGCCTCCGGTGCTCCTGCAAGGTAAAAAATATTCTGAATTTTGTTCTTTGTTCGTACTATTTTTTTGGTACTAATTTTCTCTATTTAATTTTCAGGATGGATCCGAACTACCCGATGTTCGAACAGAGCGACTTCGACCCAAGCTATATGCCAGTTTCGTAGGGAGACGACTCCGGGTCAGCTCCTACACCGCAAGGACAATCGGAGGAACTACATGTGGCTTTGGAAGGATCCGAAAGTGCAAGCGGGAGCGTATCGACGTCAATCGGCTCGAAGAGGTCAAGAACTTCCTTCTCTTGGCAACATTTTGATGAGATCAAGGAGACCGGCACGGATGGAAGGGAGGTAACTTACGCGAAATGTAGAATTTGTAAGTCTAAACTCTCTGGAAAATCTTCTGGTGGAACAGGGCATTTGAGGCGGCATGCTAAGGCGTGTGCGAAGAAGCAAGGTTACCAGTTATGACAGCAGCAACTGGTATTAAATCCTGACGGTACGATACGTTCATGGGAGTATGATCCTCAGGTAGCTCGAGATTCCCTTACCCGTTTAATTGCTAGATAGGATCTACCCCTAAACTCTGGTGAGTCTTCTGCATTTGAGGCTTACATTAAAACTGCTCACAATCCTAGGTTTCAAGCTGTTAGTAGACAGACCACAACCCGAGACTTAGTGAATGTTTACAACTAAGACTGGGACAGTATTAAACAATTATTTGCTACATGTATATTTTCTGTTAGTATTACATCTGATATTTGGAGTGGTAGGGCTAAGGATCACTATATTAGTGTAGTTGCACATTGTGTTGATGATGACTAGAAATTACAAAAAAGAGTAATAGCTTTAAAACTAATTGATGTTTTACATACTGCAGAAAATATTGCTGAACCAATTTCTAGAGTTTGTGAGGAATTTGGCCTCACAAATAAAATATTTACAGTAACTCTAGATAATGCAGCTGTAAATTCCAGAGTAATGGAAATTCTGTAGCCTTTATTCAATGTTTATGCTGAATTATTTCTTTTACATCAATGTTGTGCTTGCCATGTTATTAATCTTATAGTTAAATCTGGTTTTAAGAGAGTAAGTGCATATTTCGATTCCATCCGTGAAGCCATAACATGGCTCAATGGTTCTAATCCTCGACTTGTGACCTTTAAGCGATTCTGCATCGCTTCAGACATGCGTCCACACAAGTTCCAAATGGATGCGGACCATCGATAGAACTCAACTTCTTTGATGTTGAGACATGTCTTGTCTTATAAGGATGCACTAACTGTTTTTTTGCAGTCCAAGAATGTTGTTACCAGTGACGGGCAACCACTACTGACAAAACAATCTTGGCATGTTGTGGAAAGGTTTTATTACATACTTGAAACATTTTATGATGCAACTGTTACTTTGTCTGGCATTTACTATCGAACTGCTAATTTAATTTTGTATAGGATTTTTGAGATTGCCACTTTATTAAAAGAATACGAAGATGACTAACTACTAGGACTTGCAGTATTTCACATGAAACAGAAATATCTTAAATACTGGAAGGACATTCTATACTTATATGCTTTTGCATTTATTCTTGATTCTAGGTGTAAAATACAGGGGTTTCTTAATATTTTGAATCTTATTGGGGATGCAATGAATATTGATTACACTAACTACTATTCTGATGCTAAAACTAAATTATATGAAGTCTTTCGAAAGTATAAAACTAAGTTTCAGCGAGTTCGCGTGCAAAGAGCCTCACCCGTCCCTGTGCCAGGTAAGAAGAAACTGCAGTAGGGCCGAATTTGGGGTGATTCCTCTTCTTCTTTGAGCACCGGTGGTAAAAGTTCGGCCACCACAAGTCCTGCACAAGCTTCGCTTGAAGCCCTTTAGCTGTCCTCCTACTTGGATAGCGACTCCATCAACCAGGAAGATCTCAACGTTCTAGGGTGGTGGAAAGATCACAAGACCTAATATCCCGTGCTCTCAAAGCTAGCACGGGATGTATTCACGATGCCTATGTCTACGGTATCCTCCGAGTCGGCCTTCAGTCTTTGCGGAAGAATTATTGAGGAGAGGAGAAGAAATCTCCGTAGCGAGATGGTAGAAATGCTACTTGTGGTTAAAGACTGGGAGCTAGCCAAGGAACGTGTCTAACACACCGCGGAGAACCAGGATTTGGCTGCTCAATTTGAAAATCTTTACCTAGAAAATGAGGAACTAGAGTAGTGTTTTTTATTTTTGAGTGTTGACCTTTAGCTGTACTCTTTTTTCTTTGCCATGCTTTCTCAAAATTGAGTTTTTACATGACAGAGTTTTTAATGAGACAACTGTGTAATATCAAATTTAATAAAGGTCATTGCTCATTTTTCCACTATATCTATGCAGAAATTAAATTACATAATTATATATGTGTTGCTATTTTGCTTGTTTAAAAAATATGAAAATTTCCTTCTCCAATATCATCAAAAAATACCCTCATATTTTTTTACTTATCTCAAATAATTTTTTGCCTTTTTTCCATATTTTTTTATCAATCCTCTAATTTTTACAAATTTTTTAAGTCTTTTTTTATTTTTTTCTAAATTTTTTTAGTCATTGTACCACTTTTTTTCAACTGCGGCTCGGCGCTGTCGTCGGCGGGGCCCACCACCAACGGTCCACGCCACGCGTGCGGCGTTTGAAGTTTGAACGGCGGTGGCGCGGGCAGGACCGCGGGACATGGGCGCGGGGGCGCCGCGCGTGGCAGCCGGTAGGCCGACGGGCGACAGGCGAGAGAGGTGAGCGGACCAGATTGGCCCAGGCACGATGAGCCGCCGACGGACCGTGCCGGCACGGCACGGCCCATGACCTCAGCGTGCCGTGCCTGGGCCGGGGGGAGGCACGCAGGCCAGCCCGGCATGGCCCGCTCCAGGACTCATGCTTAAACGGGCCGGGCCTCGGGCCGTGCCGGCCCGGTCCGCCCGTTTGGCCACATATATCTGTGGATATTGGACTGAGAAAAGATTATTAATTGGCCGACTTACTTGGGAGGCTTTCGAGCCGTGAGCCGACCCCCTCCATTCCAACGGAAAAAAACAATCTCCAACCCTAACTTGCGAACCAGCGGCGGTGGCGCGCGGCGAGTAAGAAGCACAAGATGGAGAAAAAGGCGGGAGATTCAATCCCTCGTCAGATCGCTCGTACCAGCAATAGTAGCAGGTGTGGCACTGATACGGAGACTCCGTTGGTGTACCTGGTGGTCGGCCATGGAGTCAGTCGCCCTGCCTACTCCGTGTTCAAGGTCCCAGCTGGCGGCGGCGGCGACGACAGCGACGACGACACCCCTGTACCTCTGCCGCCCCACCCCGCCCGCCTGGCCTCCAAGCACTGCATCTGTTTCGTTCCCGTGCAGTCGAGGCATGGTCCGTGGATCGTCGGCGTCGGTGGCAACTCAGCCCGGGATTATGGCCCAGAGACCATCGTCTTTGACACCAAGACGTGCAAGGCGACATAAAGATCTTTGACTTTATGTTTAATTGTTTCACAATTAAGCACAAAGTAGGGGGCTACACCTAATAGGTGCGCCTATTCGGTGCACACTATTCATATTCTTCCATGAAGCCCTTCATAGCCTCGTTGCCAGCTAACATGAAGCATGACTTGGAGAACAAGCACTTGGACAATGAGTACTCGGGAGTAAGACAATCAGGAAGCTTTCTCCAAGGAGGATGAGCACTTGGCATTAACTATGACTCAACTATGAAGGTCTCAAGGGCTACTGTGGAGGCCATGGGCCCCGGGTACCTCACAGAAGGCTATTGGGCCACTCGGACAGAGGATGTAACCTTGTAATTAAGGATACAATAGGACTCGACATACATTATCTTGTATAATAAGAAAAGGACATAGTCCTAGTCGGGAACGTTGTATTCCTAGGAGGAAATCCCTTGGTTGGAGTCCGACTAGGATTTCTACTCTGTAACCCTGCCCCCTGGTATATAAGGGGAGGCAGGGTGCCCCCTGAGGGCAGAGAGAAAAATCTCGCAAGAAGACAATCTCATCAGAGATACCTCAAAGGCAATACACAGCAACTAGAAGTAGGGTATTACCTCACCTCGAGGGCCTGAACCAGTATAAATTGTTTCGTGTTCCTTTGCAATTCATCAAGTTTAGATCCGACGAGTAGCCCTATATAATTATTGCTGATACAAAACATCGACACAATGAGAACCTTCTTCAGCCTGATGCTTCTGATAACTGGGTCCAGGACGAGTGGATAATGTCCTGGATGAGTTACCCGATCGGGATGATCTGTGCAGTCGAACGTAACTGGCGTTTCTGACCAACGCAGATACTAGGGGGACATCTGTAGAGACCGAGTTGACTTCACATGCTGTTAGCTTCTGTTTTCTCTTGGACTTGTATGCAGTCGGCCTTCCAAAAATATGGTTGAGCTCAACTTGGGGGTCTTGATATTCACCAGCTATGCCCGGATCTGGCTTGTCTTTGTCTTTGTTGCTGCCAGATGCCGAAGCCTGCTCAGAGGCAAACTTCTTAAGCATGAAGTAGTCCTTGGCCGTGTCCTTGCCCTTGGGGCGAAACGGGCATGGCCCGTTCATAACCTTTTGGTACTCATCCATCCTTGGGGGTCGTGGCCGAGTACGCTCCATGGCTGCCACCACATTGTCCGATTTGCGCTTGCGATTGCCGGATTTATTCTGTGTTGGCTCGTCGTTATCTTTCTTGTCCTTCTACCTAGGCTCCTTCTTGTCTTCGAGGGCCTCAGCCACTGTGTCAGTCGAGTCGGCATACTTGTTCGCCATATCAAACAAAGCTTTGACAGAAGGAGGAGGCTTCCGAGTAAACTTGGCGATGAACGGGGTGTCTCTGACTCCCTTGCGAAAGGCGGTGATGACGACCTCGTCTTTGATTTTTGGAATTCAATTCCTCTTCTCGGAGAACCTCTTGATGAAGTCCTGAAGGGTCTTGCTCTTCCTCTAATGGCACTGATATAAATCGTACTTGGAAGACGGCCTTTCGTACGTTCCTTGAAAATTGGCGATGAAGCGTTCCTGGAGTTCTCCCCAAGAGCTGATTGAACGTTTAGGAAGTCCAGTCAGCCACGTCCTCGCCGAATCGGCTAGGGCGACTGGGAGGTAGTTAGCCATGGACTTGTGATCTCCACCAGTTGCTCGGATTGTCAGAGTGTAGACTATGAGCTAGGACTCTGGGTTGGTCTTCCCGTCATACTTCTCGATCCCAGTGGGTTTGAAGCTTGACGGCCAATCGACCTGTTGCAGCTCATGGGTGAAGACCGGTATACCTTCATCTGCATGAGGGCTTCGGCTCCAACTGCGGTGGTGAACCCGCTCATGGTGGAGGCCAAAGCGCTCGTTCTCGTTTTCCAGTCGGCGCTGCTCGTCTTCCTCGCGTTCACGACATCGGGCGTTGATGTCTTGTCGGAGATCGCGTCATAGTCGGCCCTAGGCATCTTGGTTATCATGGTGATCATCTTGGTGACGGCACCATCGATCATTATTTTGGTTTCCAAGCGATGTGTGGTGTGACTCTGTGCGAGGCTGGCTAGTGCTGGCTGCCTGGCGTCGAGTTGAGGGCGACGAGACTGCTGTGGGAGAAGCCATCCGATCGGATGGTATGAGAGTATCACCCAACTGTTCACGCTGTTGGCATGCCGCAGCGGTGATCATAGCTTTGATCCTTGCAATAGTCGGGGTAGAATGGTGATCAAGTCCAAACTGGAGCGTATCCAGTAAGGTTGCAGTGGCTACAACGTTCTGTTGAGGAGTTACGAAGACGTCGTGGTCACTAACTCTTGTCTGGAGGATTTCCTGTTGATCGGTGCGCCCAGCTTTGCAAGGATTATTGTTGCGGGCATCACGCTCGGCCTGCTAGCGTCTTGCGTCTTCCTTCTGTTGTTCACACAGTCAGCGGGCTTCCTCCTCTTGCAAATCTCGTAGTCGGCGGGTGTCCTGAGTGGGAGTTGAGCCCTTGGATGCCATGAAGATTTCACGAGGTGGAGAAAAGCTCGACGTGTTGCTATCCGACTGGGAATCGGAGTCGGAGTAGTTTAGGAGGATAATGACGACTCTGACCTCCCTAGATCCAATCTCAAGCAACTCTAGGCCATATCCGAGTTGAACCCCAGGGGATCGGGTCCGCCGCATCTGATGCTGATTGAGGATATCCACGGCATCGCCGAGTCCGTAAGGGAGATTGACGATCTCCTCCCTTCTTAGCCCGCCCTCGGCTGGCTCAAGGCCGAGTCCGAGTTGAACACCAAAAGAAAGAGTTGTCCCTAGACTCGTGCAAGTTGATGATTGCCGCAGTATGTCGGTGAGGACCGCTACAGCGTTACGTCGGCCAACCAGCGCGGAGTCGTCTTGGCTCCTGACTGACTAGTTCGAATCCGAGTCAGACAGGATGAGTTTGCTGAACTTGTCAGCGACAAAGTCAAGGCTTCCGAAGCTGATTATTAGCCCCGGGGAGAAGTTGGGGCCGTCGACTCTGGTGATTGGATCCATCAGGCTTGTTGAAGATGATGATCTCGCCGATGCCCCTACCTGGCGCACCAACTGTCGATGTTTTATATTGGCAATAAGAATATGGGGCTACTCGTAAGACCAAAAATTGATGGATTGCAAAGGAACACGAAACAATTTATACTGGTTTAGACCCTCGAGATGAGGTAATACCCTACTTCTAGTTGTAGTGTATTGCCTTTGAGGTATCTCTAGTGAGATTGTATGAGTTGCCCTCAGGGGGCGTCCTGCCTCCCCTTATATACCGGGGGACAGGGTTACAGGGTAGGAATCCCAGTCGGACTCCGACCAAGGGATTTCCTTCTAGGAATACAGGGCCGTCGACTCCGGTGATTGGATACATCAGGCTTGTTGAAGATGATGATCTCACCGATGCCTCTACCTGGCGCACCAACTATCAATGTTTTATATCGGCAATAAGAATATGGGGCTACTCGTGAGACCTAAAATTGATGGATTGCAAAGGAATACGAAACAATTTATATTGGTTCAGGCCCTCGAGATGATGTAATACCCTACTTCCAGTTGTAGTGTATTGCCTTTGAGGTATCTCTAGTGAGATTGTATGAGTTGCCCTTAGGAGGCGTCCTGCCTCCCCTTTTATACCGGGGAACAGGGTTACAGGGTAGCAATCCTAGTCGGACTCCGACCAAGGAATTTCCTTCTAGAAATACAACATGCATGACTAGGACTATTGTTAACGCCAAAATTTGGTACGGGTCGTTACCATATTCGGTTAAGGAAAGAAGCGATATCAGCCATTGGAAACTAATCCAGAAGAGTCCGAGCTTGGGAAGGAATCGTGAAGACCACGTTATGGCAGTTATTTATCTTATCTATTAGATAGTTTTATCTTTTAGGAAACCTGATCTCTTGTCCGATCAGGTCTGTTAGTTTTCCTTTTCTAGTTAGGAAAGTCCTGTTCCGTGTCCTATAGGGACTCTTGTAACTCGGGGTATATATACGTATGCCCGGGGACCTTGTAAACTATCTCTCAATCAATCAAATTCGGCGCATCGCCACCCTTTACCAACGGGTTCTTGCTTCTCGAGCGGGGCTGCATCGGTTAGGTCCGAACTCCTGCGAGAGGGTAAGTCTCGTTACCCCGACTACCAATCGGCTAGGACTTTCTCGGTTAGGTCCGATATTCTAGTCGGTCTATAGTAGTCGGCTTACCACGGTGTATCGGATCTGTCTACGGCTGCATCGGTTCGGTCCGACCTCTTAGGCTGGTCAGGTATATCACATCACGCGTGCATAGTTTTTATCAGTTTATCGGGGGTAGTTTATCATCAGTTTGTGCTGCATCGGTTGGGTCCGACCTACTAAACTGCTAGCGATAAATTATTCCTGTTAGGCTGATAGCCTTTGTGCAAGCGTCTTATCGGAATGTATAGCCGGTAAGTTATCTCATTACATCACAGTTGCATTAGGTCTATCGGCTTGTTGAGGTTCCTTTACTATTATCGATCTGTGCTGCATCAGTTAGGTCTGAACTACTAGATCGATAATAATAGATTTATCCTTGCCGAGCCGATCGGTGTATATGCGACGTTCTATCGGAGTGTTTAGCCGATAGGTTATCTTTTTATAAAGCCGGCTGTATTATTCTTACTGTTTTAGTCATCTATATTATCATCGGTTTTTTAGCCGATGCACATGTGTTTCCTCGGCAGTCGGCTGGCTTACTATTCTGCCTATCTATCTTATCATCGGCTTCTAGCCGATGCACATGTTATACTGACAGCTTATCTATTTGCTTATAGCGTTATCGGTTTCCTAGCCGATACACAGGTGCCATCGGCTATCGGCTACAAGGAGCCTACATCAGTCCACATCGGCCGATAGCCGATGTGCAGTTGCTGCTGACCCGGGCACGAGCACAAGCGAGGACCCGGGAGCGAGAACCCGAGCACGAGACCCGGGCGCGAGTACAGGCAAGGGCTTGGGCACGAGCATAGCGGCGATCGGCTGGAAGGAATCCGTATCGGCTTACTGGCCGATTGGATCAGTAATCAAATTTCTTCATCTCCTTGTCAATTGCGGGGTCAAATTGACTGGCACGCCTGCGAACCTCAAGATTTTAGGACCTGCACTGGAGCTAAGCAGATCTCCCAGGCCTTCGTATGTTCAATCGCATCAAACCAGATCATCAGCGAGCTTCTTGGCACACCCGGTGGTTTTTGGTGCGAACATATTTTTGGCACGCCCAGTGGGACACGATCTTCATATCATCACAATATATCCTATCGGCTGAATCAACACGTTTTTGACCCGGTGGGACCCAGAACTTCAACATGGCTGGGAAAGAGGTCAGCACAGACAATATGATTCCAGTCACAATGGAAGACTTGACCGAAGAACAGAGACAACAAGTGGAGCAGAACATTGATGATTTTCGGAAGCTTTGTCTAGAATCCTTCGGTATGACAGATCAAGGGCCGATTCAGAAGTCGCAATTTCCAAAGCCTGTTCTGATTGATGAATCGAGCCATACATCACCTGCAAGATCACAGAAGCAACTTCAAGACATGGTTAATGAGGCAGTTCATCACGCATTGATCGATCAATCTGGGATATTGGTGAACACATTACAAAGCTTGATCAAGAAGGCAGTGGAGCCGATTCAAATGCCCGGGGGGCAACAAGATGGGATTCCTCAAGGATATCAAACTGCGTACTATGGGGGGCATCAACGGAGTTATCCAGGAGCTGTTCCTGAGTATAATTATCAGAGGGAATATCAGAATCAGAATCGGCTACCAACTCCACCTCTGCATTATCACGTCGAAAATCCAAGAGAAGAAGATTTAACAAGCAAGAATCACAGAGGTGATGAGAGAACAATTTGGTCTAAGACCGAAGGAAACATTTGGGTATTGGCCTCCATATCCAGATTGGTTTGATAGAGCTCCGTTGCCGCGCCGATACAGAGTACCAGACTTCTCCAAATTCTCAGGGCAAGATGATGTATCTACAGTGGAACATGTCATCCGATTCTTGGCCCAATGTGGAGACGCATCGGCTGTAGAAGCTTTGAGAGTTAGACTCTTCCCGTTATCATTATCCGGATCGGCCTTTACATGGTTTTCTTCATTGCCACCTAACTCAGTTCGAGGTTGGGCCGATCTGGAAAAGCAATTCCACAAGTATTTCTTTATGGGGAGTCAGGAGATGAGTTTGATAGACTTAACATCGGTAATACAGAAGCCAGAGGAATCAGTCTCAGAATATATCCAGCGGTTTCGTGATGTTAGAAGCCGATGTTATAGTTTAAGTCTGGATGATGCACAGCTAGCCGAGTTAGCATTCCAAGGTTTGGTGGCTCCGATCAAGGAAAGATTTTCATCAGAAGACTTCAAGAGCCTAGCACACCTAGTACAAAAGGTATCGGCTCATGAAAGCCGATTTCAGGAGGCCAGGAAGGAATGATGAGGCCCGAACAGAAGAATTTCGAAGTTTGATAACAAACTCCGAAATTGGGGGGCATGTGTTAACGCCAAAATTTGGTACGGGTCGTTACCATGTTCGGTTAAGGAAAGAAGCGATATCAGCCATTGGAAACTAATCCAGAAGAGTCCGAGCTTGGGAAGGAATCGTGAAGACCACGTTATGGCAGTTATTTATCTTATCTATTAGATAGTTTTATCTTTTAGGAAATCTGATCTCTTGTCCGATCAGGTCTGTTAGTTTTCCTTTTCTAGTTAGGAAAGTCCTGTTCTGTGTCCTATAGGGACTCTTGTAACTCGGGGTATATATATGTATGCCCAGGGACCTTGTAAACTATCACAACGATCAATCAAATTCGGCGCATCGCCACCCTTTCGACGGGTTCTTGCTTCTCGAGCGAGGCTGCATCGGTTAGGTCCGAACTCCTGCGAGAGGGTAAGACTCGTCACCCCTTACCCAGGTGTATCTGCCCTGTCTACGGCTGCATCGGTTCGGTCCGACCTCTTAGGCCGATCAGGTATACCACATCACGCGTGCGTAGATCTTATCAGCTTACTGGGAGTAGCTTATCGTCAGTTTGTGCTGCATCGGTTGGGTCTGACCTACTAAACTGTCGCGATAAGTTGTTCCTGCTAGGTTGATGTTTTTTGCGCAAGTGTCTTATCGGAATGTATAGCCGATAAGTTATCTTATTACATCACAGTTGCATTAGGTCTATCGGTTTGTTGAGGTTCCTTTACTATTATCGATCTGTGCTGCATCAGTTAGGTCTGAACTACTAGATCGATAATAATAGATTTATCCTTGTCGAGCCGATCGGTGTATATGCGACGTTCTATCGGAGCGCTTAGCCGATAGGTTATCTTTTTATAAAGCCGATTGTATTATCCTTACTGTTTTAGTCATCTATATTATCATCGGTTTTTTAGCCGATGCACATGTGTTTCCTCGGCAGTCGGCTGGCTTACTATTCTGCCTATCTATCTTATCATCGGCTTCTAGCCGATGCACATGTTATACTGACAGCTTATCTATTTGCTTATAGCGTTATCGGTTTCCTAGCCGATACACAGGTGCCATCGGCTATCGACTACAAGGAGCCTACATCAGTCCGCATCGGCCGATAGCCGATGTGCAGTTGCTGCTGACCCAGGCACGAGCACAAGCGAGGACCCGGGAGCGAGAACCCAAGCATGAGACCCGAGCGCGAGTACAGGCAAGGGCTTGGGCACGAGCATAGCGGCGATCGGCTGGAAGGAATCCGTATCGGCTTACTGGCCGATTGGATCAGTAATCAAATTTCTTCATCTCCTTGTCAATTGCGGGGTCAAATTGACTGGCACGCCTGCGAACCTCAAGATTTTAGGACCTGCACTGGAGCTAAGCAGATCTCCCAGGCCTTCGTATGTTCAATCGCATCAAACCAGATCATCAGCGAGCTTCTTGGCACACCCGGTGGTTTTTGGTGCGAACAACTATATCCTTCCCTTGTCGTACAAGGTAATGTATGCCGAGTCCTATTATATCTCTAATTACAGGGTTAGGCCCATCCTCTATCCGAGTGGCCCGATACTTCTCATGAGGTACCCGGGGCCCATGGCCTCCACAGAAGATGAGTTTGTCTTGCAAAGAATTGGCATCCCTCACATGTGCGAACTATGTCTTTAGCATCTGTTACTGCAGTCGGCTAGAAGAAACCCTGCCTGTAAGCCTTTCCGACTAACATCCTGGATGCAGCATGGTTGCCACAGACTCTCGAGTGGATTAATTGCAGAATTTGCTTGCCCTCCTCGGGTGTGACGCAGCGCATGAGGACTCCGGACGCACTTCGACGATAAAGGTCTTCCCCGACTATGAAGAAACATTTGCTTCGACGCTTAGTTCGCTCGGCTTCGCTGCGATCTTCTGGGAGTTCATCGTCCAAGAGGAATCTGATGATTGGAGTCCGCCAGTCTTGAGAGATAATCAATACTTTGTTTGTCGCTGGGGTAGGTTCAGCCCCCAACTGGTCGAGTACTAGTTTCCTCTTGACTGATGGCTCCAGCAATTGTTCGACAAAAATCCCAGTCGGGACTACTTCCCGTTTTGATCCCATGTTGGCCAATTCGTCAGCAGCTTCGTTATATTGTCATAATACGTGCGTAATTTCCAGTAGTCTAACTTGTTTTCCAGCTTTCGTACCTCCTGACAGTATGCCGCCATGTTGTCATCGAGACATGTCCAGTCTTTCATGACTTGATTGACCACGAGTTGAGAATCCTCGCGCACGACCAGTCGGCGGATACCGAGTGATATAGCGATATAGAGTCCGTGGATGAGTGCCTCGTACTCGGCGACGTTGTGGGAAGCAGGAAAGTGGATTTGGAGAACGTACTTCAATTTTTCGCCAATAGGTTACGTCAAAACAACACCAGTTCCTGCACCACCGATTCGCAATGAACTATCGAAGTACATCATCCAATACTCTAGCTTGTCTGTGTCCTCCGCTGTCTGAACTTCTGTCCACTCGGCTACAAAGTCGGCTAAAGCCTGAGACTTGATTGCTGTCCGGAGTTGAAAAATAATGTCAAACGCCATCAACTCAGGCGCCCATTTAGCGATTCTGCCAGTAGTTTTGCGGTTGTGTAGGACGTCCCCGAGTGGATACGAGGTGACTATAGTGATCTGATGCGACTGGAAATAGTGCACCAACTTCCGAACAGTGATGAGTAGGCCATACAGCAGCTTTTGGACTTGAGAATATTGTATCTTAGGGTCGGCTAAGACCTCGCTGACGAAGTAGATTGGCCTCTGTACTTTCTGGATATTGCCTGGCTCTGCTCGCTCAATTACCAACACCGTGCTGACTACCTGAGTAGTTGCCGCCAGATATAGCATAAGTGGTTCCTAGGGCATAGGTGATGCCAACACCGGTGGTGATGTGAGAAATTTTTTGAAGTCTTCGAAAGCTTGATGGGTTTCGGGTGTCCATTGAAAATTGTCCGCTTTCTTAAGTAGTTTGAAAAAAGACATGTCCCGTTCGCCTAGTCGGGAGATGAATCAGCTGAGTGCCGCCATGCAACCTGTTAGCTTCTGAACGTCTTTCTAGTTAGTCAAGGGCGCCATGTTCATGATAGTGTTGATTTTCTCTAGGTTGGGTTCGATGCCTCGGTGCAATACGATGAAGCCAAGTAGTTTTCCGGATGGTACTCCAAAGGTACATTTTTCCGGGTTCAACTTCATCTTGAAATTTCGAAGGCTTTGAAACGTTTCCTCTAAGTTGGCGATGAGGTCTTTCTTGTTTTTGGTCTTGATCACCACGTCATCCACATACGCCTCCACGTTACGTCTGAGTTGAGTATGAAGACACCGCTTACGTTGCTCCAGCGTTTTTCAACCCGAACGGCATAGTGACATAGCATAATGCTCCAAACTGCGTGATGAAAGAAGTTTTTAGGCAGTCCTCCTCCTTTATGCTGTTTTGGTGATATCTCGAGTAGCAGTTAAGAAAGCTGAGTTGTTCGTACTGTGGGTGCCATGGGCCCCGGATACCTTATGACAAGCATTTGGGCCACTCGGATAGAGGATGGGCCTAGCCTTGTAATTAGAGATATAGCTAGATTCGGCAGACTTCGCCTTGTATAGAAAGGAATATACAGTCCTAGTCGGGTGCGTTATATCTCTAAGGGGAGATCTCCTAGTCGTAATCCGATGGAGACTCCTACCTTGTAATCCTGTCCCCCAGTATATAAGGGGAGGCAGGGCGCCCCATGAGGGCAGGTGCACACAAGTTCATCAGAACTACCACCGTATATCCTCAAAGGAATACATACAAACTGGATGTAGGGTATTACCTCACATCGAGGGCCTCAACCAGTATAAAATCTCCCTGTGTTCCTTTGCAATCCACCGAGTTTCCATCCGCCGACTAGCCCCATATATTTATTGCCGGTGTAAAACATCGACAGTTGGCGCGCCAGGTAGGGGCTTCGGCGCGATCTACATCTACAAGCTCAATGGATCCAGCAACCAAAGTCGACGGCGGCAAACTCTCCCCCGGAGATACAATCGCATTCAGAAGCCTCGACTTCATCGCCGACCAGATCGACAATCTCAGTCTCACCTTGGCCGACTCGGACTCGATCCGATCTGCCAGGGAACCAGCCGACTCCGCGCCAGTCGGCCTACATGATGCTGCAGCAATCTTTCACGACATGCTGCGACGATCTCTAATATGCCCGAGTCCAGGGACAACTCTTTCTTTCGGTGTTCGACTTGGACTCGGTTTCGAGCCGGCCGAGATCGGGCCAAAAAAGGAAGAGATCGTCAATTTCCCGTTCGGACTCGGCAACGCCGCGGATATCTACAATCTACATCCGACGCGGCAAACCCGATCCTCTAGAGTTCGACTCGGATACGGCCCCGAGCCGCTCGAGATCGGATCTAGGGAGGTCGGAGTTGTAATCACCCCCATCGACTATTCCGACTACGACTCTTAGTCGGACTACGACTCCCAGTCGGAATTCGACTCTAAGTCGGACAGCAGTTCGGCAAGCTTCTTCCCGCCACGAGAAATCTTCATGGCATCCAAAGGCTCTACTCCTACTCAGGAATCACGCCGACTACACGAACAACAAGAGGAGGAGGCCTGCCGACTGCGAGAACAACAGGAGGAAGAAGCAAGACGCCTGCACGCCCGCAACGACGGCCTACACAGGGCTGGGCAAACCGCTCAGCAACAAACCCTCCAAACAAAAGTCGGCAACCATGACGTCTTCGTCACGCCACAACAGAACATCGTGGCCGCTGCAATCCTACTGGACACGATCTAGCTTGGGCCTGATCACCAGGCCACCCCGACCATCGCAAGGATTAAAGCCATGCTTATCGCTGCTGCATGTCAGCAGCACCAACAGTCGGGCGATACCCTCATACCGACCAACCGGTCGACATCCCCAATGGCAGTCTCGTCTACCTCAAAGAGACGCCGAGCGGCCGGCTCCAGTCGGCTGCACACGGAGTCACGCCAAACGTCACTCGGCAACCCAAACAACAACCGGCAACATCGAAGTGACCGTCGGGACAACCGGGATCTCCGAGGCCAACTATGGCGTGATCTTCGGCAGGACACCAATGCTCGGCGCCGCGAACGAGAAGAAGACGAGCAACGCCAACTGGAAGACGAGAACGAGCATTTCGGCCTCCACCACGAGCGGTTTCGCCGCCGTAGTCGGGGTCGGAGTCCTCATGAAGACGAAGGCATACCGGCCTTCACCCAGGAGCTACAACAGGTCGACTGGCCGTCGAGTTTCAAGCCTACAGGCATCGACAAATACGATGGCAAGACCAATCCCGAGTCCTGGCTCACGGTCTACACTCTGGCGATCCGAGCAGCTGGGGGAAATCACAAAGTCATGGCTAACTACCTCCCAGTCGCTCTAGCCGACTCAGCGAGGACATGGCTAACAGGACTTCCCAAGCAATCAATCGGCTCCTGGGGAGAACTCCGGGAACGCTTCATCGCCAACTTCCAGGGAACATACGAGAGGCCATCTTCCGAGCACGACTTGTATCAGTTGCATCAAAGGAAGAACGAGTCTCTTCGTGACTTCATCAAGAGGTTCTCTGAGAAGAAAAATTCGATCCCAAACATCAAGGATGAGGTCGTCATCGCCGCCTTTCGAAAAGGGATCAAAGACACCTCGTTCATCGACAAATTCACTCGGAAGCCTCCCAACTCTGTCAAGGCTCTATTCAACATGGCGAACAAATACGCCGACTCAGCCTATGCTGTTGCTGAGGCCCTTGAAGATAAAAAGGCATCCTGACAGAAGAAGCGGGAGGGCACCAACGACGCGATCCCGACTAAAGCCGGGAATCGCAAACGCAAGTCAGACGGCTTCATTGTGGCAGTCGGTCACAATCGTCTTCGACTTTCAACAACTGAAGATTATCAGAACAACAAGTGACATGCTCGGGGGCTCACAAGCTCAAACGCAAGGATGGCATCCCCACTCCGAAATACCGAACAGCTAAGTCGCTTCCTGATAAATATTTCTTCACTCGGCTTTACCAATGCCGCAGCCGCTTACACCTATTAGGTGTTACACCTAATAGGTGCACAAGCTGCACTCTTCTCTGTTTTTGCTCTTAAATGATTGCAAAAGTACTTGAGTAGCATAAACCCTGATCCGTGAAACTTTGCTCCATGAAAGACGAACTCAAGTCACCCAAAACGCGTGTCTGGGAAAGAGCCATGAGCCAACTCCCGACGCTAGGGGGCTATGACTAGTCGGGCAGAGTGTTTAAACGTAAGGGGTCAACTACTCGGGGAAATTAATATCAAAAAGAGGAAAAACTCGTATTTGCATGTATTGTAAAATACATTTTATTCGGGTGATTATTTCCATCATCAGATGCTACTTATCCGATATCTTTATATTGCAGGCCCAGCTCCGGATACGCGTGACAGGAACTCAGGGCTACGAGCCTATCTCCTACACTCGGGGGCTGGACAAGTCTGCCAAAATACACTCGGGATGCTCCATGTGAGTTGACAACCGACTTCCGGCACTAGTCGGGGGTCGTATATCACTCGGCTGGGTGAGGTACGCCCCATGAGGGTCACTAGCCGAATCTTATGCTAATGCAAGGTTCGGGTGCCTAGCTTGGCTATAACTCTGTTGGATAGGGTACGCCCCATGAGGGTCGCCAGCCGAACCCTCTGCTAATGCAAGGTTCAGGTACCTTGTTCGGCTTTACCCAAGTCAGAGAAGACTTACATCGTCAAAGTGCATCCGGAGTTCTCATGCACTGCGTCACACCTGAGGAGGGCAAGCAGATCCTGCATTATACCCACTCAGGCTTATGTGGCAACCAGTTTGCATCTAGAACGTAAGTCAGAAAGGCTTGCGAATAAGGATTTCTCTGGCTGATTGCGGTTACCAACACCAAAAAACTCATCCTGACATGCGATGGATGATACTTCTATAGAGCTATGCTGGATAGGTCGGCTCAGGCCGGCTTATTTGGTAGTAGCCACCAAGATATGAGTTCCTACAGTAGCATGCTCCATGTGGGCCGCCCGTAGGCTGAGTTGAAATTATAGCGCTGGTGCTACCAACAGGAGCCGATGAGGTAAACAGATATGCTTCATGAGAGCCTTATTGCTAAACATATATGTTTGGGTATCTGTTTTATCCACCAGATCTCGAGGATATATCCTTACAAGGATCACAAGCTGGTCTTCATTAAAATTGGGGATGCAGGTATCTTTCTCAGGTACACCTGACCACGCCGTGGATTTATTTTCATAAAGTGGTACTCGGCCTACATGCGTGGCCATCAGTTGCCATGAGCAACATTATTCCCGCTGACATGACGCGGATGAGTCTAACTTTCGAGTAGTACACTACTCGGGAGAGACTATAAAATTCTCATTCCCGCTGACATGACGCGGATGAGTCTAACCTTCGAGTAGTGCACTACTCGGGAGAGACTATAAAATTCTCATTCCCGCTGACATGATGCGGAGGAGTCTAACTTTCGAGTAGCATACTACTTGGGAAAGACTATAAACATTCTTCCAGCTGACGAGCTGAAGAGTCTAACTTCCGAATGGGACGCCACTCGGGAAAGACTATAAACACCTTTTCCAGCTGACATGAAGCTGACGAGTCTAATTTTTGAGTAGTATATTACTTGGGAAAGACTATAAATAATCATTCCGGTTGACATGATGCCGATGAGTCTGATTCTCGAGTAGTATACTACTCGGAAAAGACTATAAACACCCCCTTTCCAGCTGACATGACGCTGAAGAGTCCCATATGCGAGTAGCATCCTACTCGGCAAGACTATAAACATACATTCCGACTGACATGAAGTCGAAGAGTTCTACATACGAGTAGTTCCCTGCTCGGCAAGACTATAAATTATATTCCGGTTGACATGATACCGAAGAGTCTCATGTACCAGTAGTAATCTACTCGGGAAAGACTACAAGGTTAAAGATCTTTGACTTCATGTTTAATTGTTTTCACAATTAAGCACAAAGTCGGGGGCTACACCTAATAGGTGCGCCTATTCGGCGCACACTATTCCTACATCTACATGGAGCCCTTCATAGCCTCGCTGCCAGCTGACATGAAGCAGGACTCGGGAGAAGCAGCACTCAGACAAAGAGTACTCAGGAGCAATGCACTCGGGAAGACTTCACCGTGGAGGATGAGCACTCGGCATCAGCTGTGACTCAACTATGAAGATCTCGGGGGCTACTGTGGGTGCCATGGGCCCCGGGTACCTCATGACAAGCATTTGGGCCACTCGGATAGAGGATGGGCCTAGCCTTGTAATTAGAGATATAGCTAGATTCGGCAGACTTCGCCTTGTATAGAAAGGAATATACAGTCCTAGTCGGGTGCGTTATATCTCTAAGGGGAGATCTCCTAGTCGTAATCCGATGGGGACTCCTACCTTGTAATCCTGTCCCCCAGTATATAAGGGGAGGCAAGGCGCCCCATGAGGGCAAGTGCACACAAGTTCATCAGAACTACCACCGTATATCCTCAAAGGAATACATACAAACTGGACATAGGGTATTACCTCACATCGAGGGCCTGAACCAGTATAAAATCTCCCTGTGTTCCTTTGCAATCCACCGAGTTTCCATCCGCCGACTAGCCCCATATATTTATTGCCGGTGTAAAACATCGACACGTACCCCGCGGTTGAATCGACCAACTGATCTATTCTGAGTAGACCAAATAGATTCTTGGGGCACGCCTTGTTTAAGTCGGTGTAGTCGACGCACATGCACCATTTACCGTTCTTCTTCCGGACCAAGACTGAGTTTCCTAGCCAATCCGAGTGATAGACCTCTTTGATGAACCCGACAGCGAGGAGCTTGGTTATCTCCTCCCAAATAGCATCTTTGCGGTCCTGTGCGAAGCATCGTAGACACTGTTTGACTGGTTTACCGTCCGTCTTGACGTTGAGGAAGTGCTTGATCACCTCCCTTGGTACACTAGGCATGTCGAAAGGTTTCCAAGCAAATATATCCCTGTTTGTCTAGAGGAAGGTGACGAGCTCGTCTTCCTATTTGGGATCGAGTCCGGTCCCGACTAACACAGTCTTAAAGGGGTCGGAAGGATCCAGGGGGATCTTCTTTGTTTCGGAGTCCGCTGA
Source organism: Oryza meyeriana var. granulata (assembly GCA_003991445.1). Classification (NCBI taxonomy): domain Eukaryota; kingdom Viridiplantae; phylum Streptophyta; class Magnoliopsida; order Poales; family Poaceae; genus Oryza; species Oryza meyeriana. Next base: position 103,516 of record RYFJ01001347.1, on the reverse strand, counting down.
AATTCCTAACTTGACTATTTTTTTAGCCAGAACTTGATCGTCCTCATTTGTTGTTGTTGTTGTTGCGGCTAGCCGAATACCTTGGAGATGAGCTTCCACCAAAAAACCAAACGAAATTTACTCTATTTAGCTGGGATTTGTGGAGTTTTGGGGGTTGGAGAGAGAGACAGCGGGTCTATTCTTGCGCCTGTGAGCTAGCTGAAAAGAGGAAGGAGAAGGAGTGGGCTTGGTGTGGCGCGGCGCTGGGTTAAGCTAGCTCAGCATTGCGCCCGTTGGCGCTGAGCTTAGACACGTCAGCCCTCGATATAGACTGGGCGGCCACGGGGCAAAGACCTCAGCGCCAGACCTCGTGGCGCGGATATGTTGGAGCTCATCGCTTTCGGGGCTAGCGCTGAGCTGGCGGTCCATTTTTAAAAAAGATTTTGAAACCGGTTTATTTTCAAAAATAGTTTTAAAAAGGTGCAATTTCTAGAAAAGACAAAACCGATTGATTATCCAAAACTGAATCAGCCAGTCGGCTATTTGCTTGCACTAACCTCACCGGCTCAGGCAGTTCATTGGCAATTGGCAGCCTCTAGCCTCACGGGACGGTCGCTTCCAAGTTGGAATAAACATCTTCTGCATATTCAATATTATTCTAGGCAAGTATACACAGCCATATCTTTCTTTTTTTCAAATAGAAAACAACATTTTAGAGTGCAACCAGCCCTAGGTGTATGAAAAGGAAGATGGAGGGATAAAACTTAGATGTATGACACGGTACTGATTAATGTGTCCTCAATTTTTTCAGCCACTGTTTTTTATAGAAGAATTGGAATGTGTATGTTTCTAAAATGAACTCAGTCATAATCAATGTTCTAAATAGCGGGATTTAGCCCCAGCTATAGCGGGATTTAGCGTTTGGGGAGCTCCACCGCTAAGCTATGTCACTTTTGACGCTAAATGGAGTTTGCCGCTAATAGCGGCTAAAAGCGCGCGAAATAGCGCTAAAATGGAGGCATCTTAGCGCCGCTATCAGGCCAAACTGAGCATGGGCTATTGGGCTTTCAGCACCTTGCGGCCTAAATCACTCGCCAGCCCAAATCTAGTCAATACGCATTGGAGAGTGGTAACCCTAGGCACAGTCGCCCATTCCAAGACTCGAGTCTCCAGTCCATGCGAGGTTTTCTGCAGACGGCGGCGGCGGCGGCGGCTGCGGTTGCTTCGACCGGCGCGGCTGCGGTTGCTTCGACTGGCGGCGGCGGTCTCGACGCGAGGAGTTGCTTCACCGGCGGCGGCTGCCGCTGTTGCTTCAACCGGCAGCGGGCTTCTCAGCTCTTGACGAGAGTAGTTCTCGCGGCTGCGGCGGCGTGGTAGCAGCAGCTGCTATTGGCCGGCAAGCAGCTGTGACTTGCAAGCGGCCGTCTTCGATCTGCAGCTGCAGGCGACGAGTAGCTTCGATTGGGTAGTGGCGAGCTGGCGACCATGTCCCAACCAGAGCAGACAGGCAAGTTCCTTCCTTTCCTGTTTTAACGCTTTACTAATTTGCCATGCCTTATGGCTCCATGCCTTATGTTTGTATTGATATGTATCAGACTATGGCCTATGGCTCCATGCCTTATGTTTGTTTGTCTATCTGTCACTGTTTAGTTGGTATGCAGTGTAATGTCTGTCAACTTTGTTTGAACTTTGAACTCATGTGTGTATGTGTCTATGTGATGTATCATGTATGAACTATGAAGCTGTGATCTGATGTGTTAGTAAGACTTTGAACTATCTGTTCCTAGTTAGTTAGTAATTGGTGTTTATAATGTTTTCATCTTCTATGTTTATTATGTGTAAAATTACTTGATGTTTGATATATTTTTTGCTCAACCGCTAAATGGCTTAGCCTGCTATTTAGCCCGCTATAGCCTTTCTTAGCCTTTGGGAGAGGCAGCCGCTAAGGGGCTTAGCCCGCTATTTAAAACATTGGTCGTAATTAAACACATTCAGAGTTGTATCCCCTTTTAAGCTAGTTCATTTGTTTCCCTATCTTTTAGGAGGAAAAAAAATACTGGTGCCCTAAAACATAAGTTGTTCATCTAACTTTTGTCCAAATTTGCTAAATGTACTAAAATGCCTAACGTCCATTTCAGATCAATTATCAATGGAAAATTCTGCACTACACGAGAGTGAAAGGTAAGTACCGTGTTCATATGGGGATTTGGTATGTTACAGATAGTACCGAAATATACAATACAACACTAGATCGAAATATCCAATTTTATATTCGAGGGACCAAACGATCCTTTCAGGTGTGTTTAGCTCCGAAACATCGCACGGACAAGAAAAAATTTGGATTGCTAGTAGCAAAGTCAAAAAGGAACACTGCTACTACTGTATGTACTGATCGTCATCACATAGAACCCCACGTGTCAAAAAGAAGGGGTCAATCTTCGTGAAAACTATTTCGTGTAAAAACTGCAGATACTTTATACTCGTACATTACTAGATAGGGTAAAAACTAAAAAGACCACGTACAGAAGTGGCAGGGTTGCAAGCTTGCAATTATCTTTGCAGAAGACGTCAGGTCACGAGTACGACAGAAATCCCTCGCTTACTTTCTCCTCTTGCTCGCGTGCCCTCGCCGACCATGGAGTCGCGCGTGAGATCGGGGATTCGAGGCGCTGCCGCCGGCGGCCGGCCACCGTAATGTATCGATCGATCTCGCCTCCCTCGATCCCTCCACCGTAACGCAACGCAAGCCTTGATTTGCAATGGTCGGCGGGCGTCCTTCCGTTTTTCTCATTCTCTTGATTAGGAGATCGATCGATCCATGGCTGGCGTTGGGGCTGGCCTGCTAGATGGATGCTGAGGCGCGTGCCGAGATCTTTTTCCGGCCCTGGGCTGGAACAAGCCAGTAAGGATACTTTTTCGAATTCGGATGGCGAGAACCCAATGCCTTCAAAACTTAATTTCTGTAGAAAAATCTCACAAGGTATTACCATACCGTGTATTAATTTGCCTTCCTTTTCCCCTTCTTATCATTTCAGTGCCCGGTGCCAACCAAAAGTTTGAATGACCTTTGATGATTGCTTGTTCCTCTTCTGAAGAAATTGAGCAACCAAACGGCAGTAAGTATATACAATCCAGGTCACATCTCCTAATACATTATTGAGAGAGGGAAGCTCCTTCCTACTTAGAGAGGTATATACTTCCTCCCCAAACCTCTGAAAATTAGTAAAATATTGCCAGTGAAGCAAATACTTATGACGAGTCAAGCGGTTGTGTTTGATTCGGTCCTAACCAAAGTTTGGACATGGATCTAATAATAAGCTAGCTAGAAATGCAACTGACTGCATTCTGTGGTCTGGATAGCTAGATTTTTTCTGAAAGAATAATCATTTTTGAGGTTTTAGGTTTGTCCCTATGACTAAATGAATTATGAATTATTTACTAGAGGATTCTTATCAATAGTTTAGGCCAATATTTGCTATTATCATTGTATTCAATGCCTTGCCAATACTACAAAAACAAATTTCCAAGACATCCAGGGAGGCAGGCATTCCATGGGCGGCTTGTAGCCCAGCCGCCTGTGTAGTGGGCCGGGGGAACCTGAGCTTACAGTCCACCTGTGGAAAATCTTTTTCACGGAAAATGACCAACTGTCTGTGAAATAGATGACACACTTATTTAAAAAGATTCATAACTCCTTCATACGACATCACATGGAGACAAACTTTATATGAAAATTATAGTTCTTGGCAAGATTTACAACTTTTCTGTTGACACTTGACAGTCTTTTTATTTTAAGTCATTTAGGTGTCTAAATATTGATCACAAGTTTCAGTGAACAGTGATCAAAAGAAAAACATATGCCATTCTCAATGAGAAGCAAGAAGCACACTGTGGTGGGACGGTACGGGGGGCTATGCATGAGGCTGGAGGTCGCGGTTCGATTCCTAGGTACCGCACACGTGACACGTGCATATTTTGCGTGAAAAACGCGTGACTTGTGATAACGGGAATTACCATAGGCAGTTCCTTAGGTGACCTGCTTGTGGAAAATGAGTCAGAACGTAAACCATCGTGGAGAAAATACTATCGATAAGATTTCAGCGATCGGTGAATTCATGACATTTTGTTAGGACCATATATACAGCTTACCCAGTTTTACACTGTTGATGACATCGCCTTGTGATAGCATATACTGAAGTATGTGTTGAAGTAATCACTGAAGCTGCTGGAACTAGATCTTTTCAGTTTGTCTAAACAATATGCTAATGATAGTGTACACTGCTTATAAGCATGGTGGAGGTTGGGATATCAAGGGCATAATGTTTAAAACTATGATTCAGTTCTTGGAAAATGAGTCAGAACGTAAAACCATCGTGGAGATACTATCGATAAGATTTCAGCGATTGGTGAATTCATGACATTTTGTTAGGACCATATATACAGATTACCCAGTTTGCCCCGAATAGCTTCACATAACTATTGCTGGAACACAGTGCAGATGAGCTTCACAATGTCAGCATGTATAGCTAAAATCGTTGCTTCAAACAAAAACATTACGTAGAAAATAGCTCTGCACCACACGGTTGTTTGCAAGAGACAGCACTAAGAAGGTTGAGCATCAACTGGAATGCATGCAAGTGATCAGATAAATTTGAAGACCACACCGTCAGATCATGCTGCTGTATGGGAAGAAGAGTATATACCTTATTCAGGAAGAAGATATTGTGAATTGCTGCATTTAGGGAGAACAACTCATGTATAGAGGAACAAACTGGTGCCTTTTTCGATCTTGTTGCCCCTTGTTATGTGAGCTTAAGAAGATGGTGTGAACTGCTCCTGGTTAGAGCAGAATGATTTGGAGGAACAAACTTGTGATGTTTTGGCCTTGATACCCCACTGGCTATGATCTAATTAGAGCAAAAGAGCAGATTCTTCTCATGAAAGGTTAGGACCTTCCCTCAACTTAAAAACATATTAATATTTGTAGACTAACATAGCGAAATCACCTGGAATTGCAGATAGGATTTCTCAATTTGATTGCATGCTATTTTGCAGATTTGAGCTAGCAATATCAACATATCTTTTTAGTGCTGTGCAAATTGGAACCCTACAAGAGACCGATAAAGAGGATCAAAATTGTAAAAATAAGGTACTCCCTCCATTTCAAAATATAAGGATTTCTAGGTTTAGCAGAGATTAAGGTTGAGTACAAAATACTTTGGTGCCCCTCACTACGAGGGATTGTCGGGGTAGGAGGGTAGCTGAGGGGTAGGATGGGAAGAAATTTGAATGGGAAGTGATTGATTGGACAATAGTACTAGAAATGCGTATATTGTGGAACAAATTTTAAATCCTAGAAGGTCTTATATTTTCGAATGGAGAGGGTATTAGTAATAGAATGATAAGAAAAGGCATCTGAACTAACACTTTAGTGAAAAAAAAACTTAACATTTAATTCAGAGGAGTAGAAAGAACATCAGTACAAAATATTACAAACAATTTGCTTTTTTTCTTGTTCTCTCTCTGAGTCCTATTTGTTTTTTTTTTTACAATTATGCATCATGGCATCTATGCATCTTGTGTATGGTAACATGCACCGATTCAGGTTCTCTAGAGAAGTTTTATTCTAACATACTTATTTGTTGAATTCATATTTCTTCTGACAAATCTTGTGTAACAGGATAAGTTGTTGAATTCATATTGCTTACGAGTTATGACAAGTCATGTGTTACAGGATAAGTATCCGATTTGGTGCAGTGTTTAAGACATTCAGTTGACCTATGGCCCTAGAACAGCATTACAGACAAAAGATTCCTCACAAAATATACTTCTGGTCTGGTTAACAACAGGCTTGTCTTTCTGTTACAATTTAAAGTATGTTCTCATTAAATTCTTTTTACAAATTTCCCAATTAAGTTCTTTTATTCATCTTCTTAGTTGTGCACTGAAAAAGGAGTTTGTATTTTAGAAGGTAGAAGGGGATAAACACGATTGTCCTTTTCCCTGAATCTTGAATGTTATATAACTCAATTACTCCACATAGAGGGTTTGGTTACAAGTGGACAATAGGAGGGGAGGTATCACCGGTTTCCTCTTTATTTTGACCATTAACTCAACATGAAAAAATCAAATTGAGGGGGCAGTATATGGAATATTGCATCACCCTTAATAATTTCATTTAGACTCTAAATGAGTTTGTAGAAGCGAAAAAAGGAAAATCAACGAAAAGTAAATTTTCCATTTGTCTCTTTTCTCCAAACTTCAATTTTTGAACATGAAAATTTGAATTTATACATTGCAACTTAATTAATCATATCTTCATTTCTGAGGTCTTCTTTTATGTTTATTCAGTTCACAGGGAAAAAAAGAAAAATCGTCAAGTGTCCATGATTTTTGCTCCTAATAGGGTTGCTGCTATATTATGGTAATGGGGAAGGAAAAAGGAAAAAAAACTTCCGAGAGATGAGATGGGCCTTCTTCTCGGTCTGGAAAGAGGGCATCCCCACGCTCCATAACCCGAAGTAACAAACACTCCCCTCCGTTCCTCTCAAAAAAAACTCCCTTCTGTTTCCTCTACTCCACATTTCCCCTTGTTTGGAAACTGCTAGGGTTCCCGACTCCACTCCTAAAGAAGCTTGCCAGTCCGGCTGCCCACTGATCGGGGTAAGTCGCTGCCCCTGGTAGATTTCGTTCTCAGTGCTATGCTCTTGCATAATCACCTACCATTTTCTGGTTATTTTTTAAAAGGGCTGCTTGATGCCTAGTGGGTTCTGCGGGCTATTCCTTTGAGCTAGGGATTCTTCTTCTTCTTCTTAGGGTTTTGAATCTAGTTCAGGAGATATGGCAAGGATTCCTTTCATTTTAGAGGCTCTCTCCTTCTTGAGTAGATTCATATCACCCAAAAGCATTCTTCTGGACCTGCTGGGGGGGAGGGATTCCGTCAAAAACTCTCAATTGTTTTGTTCTGTCCACATCTACTTTTCTGTGTGGGAGGGAGGTGCATTACCTGCAAAGTTTCATCATATACTTATTCATCCATATCGATTTGAGGATGGAAGAGTGCTGCCATCCAAGTGATACATATGCTTTTGAAATAATGGAATCCCTTCTTCCGATTTTTTTTTGATAAAAACCTGAGAACCCCAACTATACATCCAAGGATCATTGCTTATTGAAATTCCTAATAGCTGGTAAGCAGCAAACTAAACAGTTACTTTTGGAAGTACTTGGCACTGAGGCAACATAATATCTTCTCAATATGAAAAAAAAACCATCACAGAATATGGGCAAGGGACAAAAGAGTAAAACGAGTTATTTGGACAGGAGCATGCTTACTCGGCTCCTAGGAGGAATCAGTTGATCACCTCTTTTTCCGATGTGCATATAGCATGCAAGCAGGGTTTATATCTTCTCTTGGATTGGACTGAATTATGTGTATCCTCGAAGATATGGAAAATGGAAGATGTGGAGTGAGAATAGGAGCAGGACTGGAAGCATTACAAGTCCATTGACGGTTTAATTATCAGTTTAGTAATTTGGAAAGTATGGGAGGAAAGAAACAATCTTATGTTCTGGAGCATTGGATGGTTTAGCATCCATAGCACAGGAGTGTACACATGCAGAGGGCTATAGTAGTTGTGTTTGATCATTAATTAAAGTATTTTACTCTTGCCATTTGCTTTGTTGTAGAAAATATATTTTTCATTTTTCTGCAAATGAAAAAATATTGATTTGTATGCTATTTACCACTAGACTTGTATATTTAAGAGTTTAACATTTCAAAGAACTTTATGCTAGAATGTATCCTTGGGGATACTCTAAGTTGAAGCAGTATGTCTTGTTACACCTGAAAAATTAGCTTTCAATGCACTTTTTGCTTGCTCCTTTTCTTTTTGTGAACAAACCGTAGCTCCTGCTGGTTATATTTGTTTCTTGCTTTGATTTTGTAAGTATTAAGCAAAGAAATATCATTCCTTTTTGTCTTTGGCCGTCTTTCTGTGAGTTGTGGCAGTTATGAGAGAATAAATTGTTCAAATTGGTTTAGTTTGATGTTCAATTCTGATCTGGTTTGTTATTGTTTGTTTCATGTGAGTTGCAGCTGAGGTAAAGTTATGGCCGAGGTCAACAACATTATGATATGTGATGGTCATTTTGAAGTAGGCAGCAGTAAGGAGTCACGATCATATACTAATATTGTATCTGCATCATTGCTTGGTCTCAATACCAAAGCATTAAGGTTGAGTAAATGTAATTTAATGCTTCTTTCATTATTATTGTCAAACATGCACTGGGAATAAACCAGTAGTAAGAAAGTTTTTGAAAAGAATAATAAAACTTTTTAATTTGTGTGCAACTGCTAAAACATAATACCCCAAAGGTTGAATTAAGCTGCAGTCGCCTCTGTAGGATAGTTGAAACTTATTGATATATATTAATTGCGTGGACCCATTAGGATCAAGTCAAATACCAAAAGGCAAAATGATTAAGAATGCAATCCAACATGATTGTGGTTCTCATTTTGTAGTAGTAAAATTGCTACCTAGAGACCTTTCACTATGCAAAACCAGAAAGTGGTCACAGCATTTATATTTTTGAGGTTTGATCTTCAAACATATTCATTTGTGTTATCTTGATTTGGCTGATGGTTACAAACCAAACAATTTTTCTTTTGTTCTAGGCTGGATTAGACCCATTGCATGCTGCAACTTTTAGTGGCAATATTCGCATTTATGTGATATGGCAACAGAAAGAGATCCTTGTTGGTACCTTGTCATCAGCACATTCTAAGCTATAGCTGAACCTAATGATGGCTAGACCTAATGATGTCAGGAGAGTTTAAGCTATTTCATAGTGGCTTGCGGAAAGCAGTTTACTTCAATGCTTACGAGTTCAAACCGATAGCCTTGGATAAGAATTCATCCATAGATACCAACAAGGAGTTATGGGGTACTTCTCGATCATTTGCTCTTTTTGGATTTTTGCTTTTCTATACGTGTTGAAGTTTTTAGGTCCATTACTTAATATTAAGAGTAAAATACACAAGTATTATCACAGTTGCACTTTACTCTAATATTAAATTCTAATTGTAACTGAAAAATATTATATGCTAAATAAAATTCTCTTTTGTTGGTGAATGGTTCTAAGTACTGGAGTATTGCATTAAATTTTAATCATAGTTATATTTTTTTTCCAGTTACAACTGTTAAACCACATGGAAAAGCTGCTTTTGACCCTATTAATTCTGAAAGAAAGTATTATCTATTGAAGGTTATTATTCTAACTGTGCCTTTATTCAATTCTTTTTTTTATCTTGACATAGTTTTTACTTGGATTATTGCTCGTTTCGGAGTGCAGGTTTTTGCAGCACCAAATAGAGAAGAGATGATTGATTTGCACTTTTAATGTGATACGAAATCTTAAAAGATTGGTTCTCTATTATTTGAAGATGCATCGTTTTCCTGCAGTATTTGAGTTTGATAATGAATTCAGCTTATCACATACCTCAGAAGCTACAGATGTTGTCTTTTACGGTTACACAATACCATATAAACAATATCCTTCTCTTCTAACTTTATTATTATGGACCTTCTCTTCTAACTTCATTATTATCCATAATAATAAAGTTAGAAGAGAAGGATATTATCTATGGTATTGTAATAATAATGAAGTTAGAAGAGAAGGATATTGTTTATATGGTATTGTGTAACCGTAAAAGACAACATATGTACAGATATGTGATAAGCTGAATTCATTATCAAACTCAATGCTGCAGGAAAACGATGCATCTTCAAGTGATAGAGAACCAATCTTTTAAGATTTCGCATCACATTGAAAGTACAAATCAATCATCTCCTCTATTTGGTGCTGCAAAAAACTGCACTCCGAAACAAGCAATAATCCAAGTAAAAACTATGTCAAGATAAAAAAAAGAATTGAATAAAGGCACAGTTAGAATAACAACCTTCAATAGATCATACTTTTTTCAGAATTAATAGGGTCAAAAAAGCAGCTTTTCCATGTGGTTTAACAGTTGTAACTGGAAAAAAAATATATCTGTGATTAAAATTTAATGCAATACTCCAGTACTTAGAACCATTCCCCAATAAAAGAGAATTTTATTTAGCATATAATATTTTTCAGTTACAATTAGAATTTAATATTAGAGTAAAGTGCAACTGTGATAATACTTGTGTATTTTACTCTTAATATTAAGTAATGGACCTAAAAACTTCAATACGTATAGAAAAGGAAAAATCCAAAGAGAGCAAATGATCGAGAAGTACCCCATAACTCCTTGTTGGTATCTATGGATGAATTCTTATCCAAGGCTATCGGTTTGAACTCATAAGCATTGAAGTAAACTGCTTTCCACAAGCCACTATGAAATAGCTTAAACTCTCCTGACATCATTAGGTCCAGCCATCATTAGGTCTAGCTATAGCTTAGAATGTGCTGATGACAAGGTACCAACAAGGATCTCTTTCTGTTGACATATCACATAAATACGAATATTGCCACTAAAAGTTGCAGCATGCAATGGGTCTAATCCAGCCTAGAACAAAAGAAAAATTGTTTGGTTTGTAACCATCAGCCAAATCAAGATAACACAAATGAATATGTTTGAAGATCAAACCTCAAAAATATAAATGCTGTGACCACTTTCTGGTTTTGCATAGTGAAAGGTCTCTCTAGGTAGCAATTTTACTACTACAAAATGAGAACCACAATCATGTTGGATTGCATTCTTAATCATTTTGCCTTTTGGTATTTGACTTATCCTAAAGGGTCCACATAATTAATACATATCAATAAGTTTCAACTATGCTACAGAGGCGACTGCAGCTTAATTCAACCTTTGGGGGTATTATGTTTTAGCAGTTGCACACAAATTAAAAAGGTTTATTATTCTTTTCAGAAACTTTCTTACCACTGGTTTATTCCCGGTGCATATTTGACAATAATAATGAAAGAAGCATTAAATTACCTTTACTCAACCTTAATGCTTTGGTATTGAGACCAAGCAAGGATGCAGATACAATATTAGTACATGATCGTGACTCCTTACTGCTGCCTAACCTCAGCCATAACTTTACCTCATCTGCAACTCATATGAAACAAACCATACAAACAATAACAAACTAGATCAGAATTGAACATCAAACTAAACCAATTTGAACAATTTATTCTCTCATAACTGCCACAACTCACAGAAAGACGACCAAAGACAAAAAGGAATGATACTTCTTTGCCTAATACTTACAAAATCAAAGCAAGAAACAAATATAACTAGCAGGAGCTACGGTTTGTTCACAAAAAGAAAAAGAGCAAGCAAAAAGTGCATTAAAAGCTAATTTTTCAGGTGTAACAAGAAGCTTCAACTTAGAGCATCCCCAAGGATACATTCTAGCATAAAGTTCTTTGAAATGTTAAACTCTTAAATATACAAGTCTAGTGGTAAATAGCATACAAATCAATATTTTTTCATTTGCAAAAAAATAAAAAATATATTTTATACAACAAAGCAAATGGCAAGAGTAAAATACTGTAATTAATGATCAAACACAACTATTACAGCCCTCTGCATGTGTATACTCCTGTGCTATGGATGCTAAACCATCCAATGCTCCAGAACATAAGATTGTTTCTCTCCTCTCATACTTTCCAAATTACTAAACTGATAATTAAACCGCTAATGGACTTGTAATGCTTTCAGTCCTACTCCTGTTCTCACTCCACCAATCTTCCATTTTCCATATCTCCGAGGATACACATAATTCAGTCCAATCCAAGAGAAGATATAAACCCTGCTTGCATGCTATATGCACATCGAAAAAAGAGGTGATCAATTGATTCCTCCTGGGAGCCAAGTAAGCATGCTCCTGTCCAAATAACTCGTTTTACTCTTTTGTCCCTTGCCCATATTGTGTGATAGTTTTCTTTTTCATATTGAGAAGATATTATGTTGCCTCATAGTGTGATAGTTTTTTTTTTTCATATTGAGAAGATATTATGTTGCCTCAGTGCCAAGTACTTTCAAAAGTAAAGCCTATTTAGTTTGCTGCTTACCAGCTATTAGGAATTTCAATAAGCAACAATCCTTGGATGTATAGTTAGGGTTCTCAGGCTTTTATCAAAAAAAAATCGGAAGGAGGGATTCCATTATTTCAAAAGCATATGTATCACTTGGATGGCAGCACTCTTCCATCCTCAAATCGATATGGATGAATAAGTATATGATGATTACCTCCCTCCCACACAGAAAAGTAGATATGGACAAAACAAAACAATTGAGAGTTTTGACGGAATCCCTCCCCCCAGGAGGTCTAGAAGAATGCTTTTGGGAGATATGAATCTACTCAAGGAGAGAGCCTCTAAAATGAAAGGAATCCCTGCCATATCTCCTGAACTGGATTCAAAACCGTAAGAAGAAGAAGAAGAATCCGTAGCTCAAAAGAAAAGCCCGCAGAACCCACTAGGCATCAAGCAGCCCTTTCAAAAAAAACCAAAAAATGGTAGGTGATTATGCAAGAGCACAGCACCGAGAACGAAATCTACCAGAGGCAGTGACTTACCCCGATCAGTGGATTCTCAGTGGGCAGCCAGACTGGCAAGCTTCTTCAGAAGTGGAGTTGAGAACCCTAGCAGTTTCCAAACAAGGGGAAAGGTGGAGTAGAGAAAACGAAAGGGAGTGTTTTTTTTTTGAGAGGAACAAAGGGGAGTGTTTGTTACTTGGGGTTATGGAGCGTGGCACTTGACGATTTTTCCTTTTTTTTCCCTGTGAACTGAATAAACATAAAAAAAGACCTCAGAAATAAAGATATGATTAATTAAGTTGCAATGTATAAATTCAAACTTTCATGTTCAAAAATTGAAGTTTGGAGAAAAGAGACAAATGGAAAATTTACTTTTCGTTGATTTTCCTTTTTTCGCTTCTACAAACTCATTTAGAGTCTAAATGAAATTATTAAGGGTGATGCAATATTCCATATACTGCCCCCTCAATTTGATTTTTTCATGTTGAGTTAATGGTCAAAATAAAGAGGAAACCGGTGATACCTCCCCTCCTATTGTCCACTTGTAACCAAACCCTCTATGTGGAGTAATTGAGTTATATAACATTCAAGAAGATGAATAAAAGAACTTAATTGGAAAATTTGTAAAAAGAATTTAATGAGAACATACTTTAAATTGTAACAGAAAGACAAGCCTGTTGTTAATCAGACCAGAAGTATATTTTGAGAGGAATCTTTTGTCCGTAATGCTGTTCCAGGGCCATAGGTCAACTGAATGTCTTAAACACTGCACCAGATCGGATAAGTAGATCGGATACTTATCCTGTAACACATGACTTGTCATAACTCGTAAGCAATATGAATTCAACAACTTATCCTGTTACACAAGATTTGTTAGAAGAAATATGAATTCAACAAATAAGTATGTTAGAATAAAACTTCTCTAGAGAACCTGAATCGGTGCATGTTACCATACACAAGATGCATAGATGCCATGATGCATAATTGTAAAAAAAAAAACAAATAGGACTCAAGAGAGAGAACAAGAAAAAAAGCAAATTGTTTGTAATATTTTCAGCATTGCAGTCAGGACACAACTGGGCAGTCGGGAAACAACACAGCTGGAGAAACACAAGAAGGGCTTGGTCAGGAAGGTTTATGCAGGGAACTTACCTTTGATCTTCTTGGCTTGGTCCCAGTTTTCACTCCTGAGCTAAGCGACGGCATCCCTTAGCCAAGTCTCCCTTCCTTGGTGGCGCTCCTCCAATGAGGCCTTCAAATCCCGGAGCTGGTCCAACTCTTGGAGATGAGGGGCAACCTGGGTCAAGACCTCGTTCATCTTCTCGGCGTGGTCAACAAGTTTCTGCTCAGAGAAAAAACGAGTCAAAGCAAAGTCAGCTGTCAGAACGCTCACACAAGGAAGATTATCAAGATTTTAATACGGCTACATTACAGATGCTTCTACTGCAACAAGGCTCTTCCTTGTCTTGATCAAAAGAATGTATTACCATTCCTTGCCCCTGAGGAGAGAGAGAGAGAGATCTGGCAATTCTGCGATACGGTGATATTAGTTTCATGTGTGTATAGCAGTAACACCAACCACAGGGCAGATGCACCCATAAGTGTGTATGGAAATTAACATAGGGAAGTGAAGCATTTTAAGAACTATACATAGCAGTGAAGAAACAAGCATGTGCATGCTTAGATGATTTGATCTAAGGAAAACTCCTTATTTACCACTCTAAATTTGTCTCATCCCTTTCTTGCCATCCGAAAAATGAAATTCCCCTATTTGCCACTCTCCATTTTTGCTTGCCCCTTTTTGCCCTTTCCGTTAGCTATGTTAGCCTAAACTGATGTTTAGCAAAGGCCCACTGTCAGATTTTTAGAAAATTCCACTCCTTACCTCCTTTCTCCTTCCTACAACGTTGACCTCGTGCATCAGCTCGTCATGCACTTCCTCGTACAAGAGCAGATGGCCGAGGTGGCTTCCAGCCCGGGCCGCAGCGAGCTACAGCAGCCAGAGCCACGGCGTCGTCGCCTTCGTCGGGGCTGAACTCCAAGGTGCGCGCTGACAGGCTGATTGACAACTACCTCTCCGAGGTCTCCCTCATGTACGAACTTACGACCAATACTTCCAACACTAATTTCTCCAACAGTATTTCCAAAAGCCAGATTTGTCGTGTGGTAAATTTTTAAGGGTGTTTACAGAAGGCAGATACCTCTTTTGCTCTTGCATATAATATCTGAGCAGCCAGCCAAAAAGGCTCAACTAGAAAAACAGGGAAATATGACTGGGGGATATCTTCATTGATATTCACACATGCTAACACGAAAGGAATGCTTGGCTTTGCACAAACACAGAAACATGATACTGCACAGTTTACAATTCAACTATGGTGTGTTGGCATTCAAAAGTGCTTTTCTTCTATCACTCAAAATATTTAGCTTAGCTAGAATGGACAAATGTTCCTTGCGGTTGATTTTAGCTTCTCACGTAGAAGCACAAAGCACCAATATCATGCATGCATATACTCTCTAGTAGAACTTCCAAGCCCTTTTCCCAAAAACTCTACTCGTTTAGACAGAAATGAGATAGAAAAATTATCTTGTTGGAGTTCTTACGCAAATATCTGTTTTCCCAAAATCCATGACAGTGTTGCAATTCAAGTTTACACTGTAACTCGTGGATCTAATTAAGCAGAAAAAGTAACCAAAAGAAAGGATAGCTAGTGCTGAAGCAATCGAAGTTCAGCACTAGAAGATGTTGGAAGAATGAAAGGCTCTGAAACTTACATGGTTAAAGCAGCAACCGCCCAAGAAGGATGGGCCAAATATGCGTGCGGATCACGTAGCTTGTAAATCTGCCGATCTTGCTTCACTATGAAGCCCAAATCGGTCTCAGCATTATCCGCCTCCACCTGAGAGTAAGTGCGATGAACAATACGTGCTCTATCCAGCTTGGCCGGGGAAGCAATGGATCGAACGTCGAAAGAAGAGAAGCTGCCCTTCCCCATGGCGCACAGAAGGTGCCCCGGAACAATGCGCTTGGATGCCACCTGCAACTCAACGATGGACAGCTCCTTCTTCCCTGTGACTGAAGTTCCGACCACCATGTAGTACACTGCAGCCGCACCGCCCTTTTCTTTGGAGCAGGCAACGAAGCGGTGGTCGCCGAGAGGCACGGCCTGGCCGGTGAAAGGCACTTTCTTGTCGTCCACCATCTCCCACTGGTTGGCGTCCACGTCGAAGGCGCAGGTGCCCTTGTCTTGCTGCACCGACAGCAGGATGTGGGAGTCGACAAGGGCGTAAGCTGCGACGCGCACCTTGGGCGGGTCGCGGTACTCCAGCGGGTTGAGACGGCACGGGAAGATGGGCGGCGGCGGCAGGAAGCGCCATATGATGCAGCGGAGGTCGTCGAGGACGAGGAACCAGGGCTCGAAGTCCCGCCCCATCACAACGGCGGGGCTGCGAGAGAGAGCGTAGAGCTTGCCGCCGTCCGAGATGAGGACGGGGTTCACCTTAGGGTAGACGAGTCGTGGGCCGGCGCGCTCCTTGGAGGTCTTGGGGTTGTAGACGGTGGATTTTTCCAGGCCGATGCCCACGATCTGAGGGCCGGACGGCGTCCCCACCGCGGCGAACGACATGCCGCCGCCGCTGATGTGGCGCAAGCGGCAGACGGCGGCGCCGGCAGCGACCTCGATTACGGAGTGGGTGGGCTCCTCCTCGACTCCGTGCGCCAACACCATGTACACCGGCGGCGGCTGCTTCTCAGGTGAGGCCTCCTCCCTCTTCTTGTTCCCTGAGCGAACGCGGACAAGCCGAGCTACCGGCCCCGGCGCCGGCGTCGGCTTCGGCGCCGCCGCCGCGAGTTTCTTCCTCCGCTTCTTGTCCGGCATCGGCATCTTCCTTCTGTTGGAATCGGATACGCTTCTCAAAGACGAGTGGCGGCGACAGGGGCAAAAGGGAACCCTAGCGAGCGCTCCCTCTCGTGTCATCTTGGTCTTCCTTTCCTCCCCTAGCTAGGTGGGTTTGCTTTTCCTCGGCCCGACGACAGCATGGGCCTAGCCCAACGCACTGAAACGCGAATTTTTTTTATTTCTATATTTACTAGCAAAATGCCAGTGCGTGCTACGAGAAAAAAAATGGCATGCTCTCTGCTGCTGTGCGACATGCGAGCTAGTCGACTACAATGGGCCGGGTTGTCGTCTATCGTGCATATCACGCAAACAAAGTCGCAGATTTGCAGATGACAGAGTGATAATCGAAAAGAACCAGGGGAGTGACGTACCAATATTTGAGAATATTTGAACACGAAGTAGACGATGTAACATGATTTAGCTTTTTGTGCATTGTATTTCGCTTCAATCGTTTGGGAGCCCGTGCCAAGTGAAATGACCAAAAACCGGCCATAGTCCATTGGTTTTATTGGGAAGAAATCTGGATTTTGCTTGAATATCTGCTTGCTTACTTCTCCAATGGCAACTAAAGCCTAAACAAAACACACATATTTAGGGCCTTTTGAAAAAAAAAAAAACCTTCCCTTCAATATCTGAATTGGGTAAATTTGCTAAGACATCTTGCACAACACTAAGACTAAAGTGCAATTTTATGGTAATGAGCTGTTCACAACTACAGAAACTTATGTACCGGATTATTGGCAGCTACTCCACCATCAATAAGATTGAATTCCTTGATGTTTCCATGGGATTGAATTCCTTGATGTTTCCATGGCAATCTTCAGTCCTGAAGAAGTGCACAGGCAGGTAAGTTGGAGCAGCGGTCGTTGATGCAAATATCTGATAGCAAAGCATCCATTGTGTTGTTGTTCTTCTTAACCTATGATATGAGAGAACATAAGGTTCATGTTGTTTTTAGTCTCCATCATTGAAGTATTGATGAGAGTTCTGATTACTGGCTCATAAATCATTCCCTTTGAATTATTTTCACAACAAAATAGAGAAATTAGTACTTGTGCATAATACATGTTCTTGTGCCCTTAAAATTAAATTGATTGAATTTTTATTATGAATTGCAGACGCTTCTGTCAAAAACAACATAAAATACTCTTGAGAGACTTGAAAGGGAGAAGGATGAAGGGAGAAAGGGAGACCTCGTAGGAAGAGAAAATGGTTGGTTGTAACCGCTTGATATCAAAAGTTGGTATAACCACATTTGTTAAAGCCTGATGCAGCCTGGAGCTTCCTAATTTCTCTCTCACAACTTCATGAAGGTGCTTGCCATCATAGAAAGGTCCTGACATTGATTGAAATATCCTCATCATCCTACAAAACGGACCCCTAAAGAAAGAAGCAAAATGTCAAACAGTCAAGTTATGAATCCAATCAGCAAAAACTGCAGTATATGTATTCACCTGAGCTGCGGAAAAAATTTTGGAGCATGGTTCATATAAAATGCTTTAATATCCTTGGCTGCAAAAAGTGGTCTTCTTTTCTTGTTTGGTGCAGCCAACATTGCAGTCATTAATCCCCCTGTGCTAGTCCCAGAAATGACATCAAAGTAATCGGCTATTCGGGCTTCCTCTCCATCAAGTTTCTTCAGGAATAGCCAAGAACATGAACTGCGTGTTCACTAAATAAAGGATTATAATCTGAGCAGTTGGTTTGGTGCACATACACTGTTATTATGCTATTACAGAGAGCAATGCAGCATGTTGATAAAACAGAAATTGAAATGAAAGGGAAAGTTAATTTAACATGACAAAGTTTATTTTAATGGTACTACAACATTCAATTCACCCATCTATATATCGAACATAACAATCAGATTTTCTCAATTAGCAGAATTTTAGGTAATAATTAGCAGAAAATTGAATTTGGAATATGCGATGAAGAAAGAAACGCTGAACAACTTCAGCAACTGTTTGACATTTACATCTGCTTAAATCTAATGGTTAAAAACAGAACATATGACAGAAAAGATCAATAAATCTCATTCTGGTACTAATGCAAAAGGTTCTTAAGAATGATCTACTTGGGCTATGAAAGGATGTCATAATTTATAGCAAGATATGGTTATTGAATTAAGTTCAACTCTAAATGGTTCAAATTTTAAACAACCAAACAAATAATTTTTTTCCTAACTCTTAGCTCTAAAGTACACCCTTTTTTCCTCATCCTAGCAACTTACCTCTCAACAAGTTAGAGTTGCCTTGGCAATCTTACAAGAAATGAAACTCATCGTATAATGATATAGCTTACTGCAACTCTGATTCTAGAAAGGTAAGAACAACAGCTGGAATGATTCCTGATCCCTCCCACCGTAATAGATAGAACTGTTATGAGGTTGCCATAAGTTGGTGGATGTCTACAATGATATACTTTTCATCCACACGGCGCAGCGACCACACGGAGGGGCGGAATGGAACGGGAAAACGGAGGGGGTTCTCATCGGCGGCTCGTGACGGCGAGCGACGGCGCGAAGACGACGGCGGCGACAAAAAGTGGGGCGGCTTTGGGATGACGTCGGCAACGATGCTCCGACGGCTGCGAACGAGCGAGAGGTGGTTGCCGAGGTGCCCTGGAGGATGAGGAGGACGGAAGAGGAGTTAGGACGGAGGATGGAGATGCGGCGCGGCGGGAATTGCTGGCCGGAGAGGAAATGGAGGGCCGGGAAACTCACCACGCGCGCGGACGGGGCGTTCCGGCGAACTTCGGCTTCCACGGAGTGGCGGCCGAGGTGCGGCGCGGCACGGCGAAGGTGATAGCGGTGGCGGTGTGGCCTGGCGGCGTCCGGAACAGCGGCGAGCGACGGCCGGAGGCGGTGAAAAGTGGCGGAGGTTCGGGTGCGCGGTGGCGAGGGGGTTCTAGGGCACGGGGAGGCTCGGCGCGTGGGGGAAAAGGCGGAGGAGAGGGCGGAGAGGCTTTTTATGCACTCGGCTAGGAGAGATCGAGGCCGAACAGCTCCAATCGCGCACGGGAGAGAGGGTGGCGGCTTGGAAATCGTGCGCGTGATTCGCGGGAGAGAGGGGGCGTGGACGCCGGAGAACTCGGGGAGTGGGCGCGGACTCGGTCCCGCCCCGTTTGAACCAGAGGCGAGCGCGGGAGGAGGCGGGCGTGGGCGCTGATCGGGCAGCGGAAGGGATTTTTCCCCTCCGCCCGATTTTGACGGAGGTGGAACACGGGGCTGACGGGCGGGCCTGGCCTGTCAGCGGGGAGGTGCGCGGGCGCCCGGGCAAGAGGCGGCCTAACGAGCGGGCCCTAGGCGCAGATTGGGAGAGTGAGCGGGAGGCAAGCGCGGGGAGAGGGAGGCCAGGGAGAAGCAGGTCGACGGGCGCGCGGGCGATGGCGGCACAGGAGTGGGCCGGCGGCCCAGAAGGAGAAAAAGAGAAAAGAAAAAGGGAAAATAATTTCCCAAGGTGATTTTTAATTCCAGAAGAGGTTTTTGATTTATTAAAAATAGCTCCAGTGCTCTGAAAATTCCACTAAAAATCCAGTTAATGTATTTTGGCACAAGGAACCTGAGAAAAATATTCCCGGCCACAATAATTTATTATTTGCATTCTTGCACATTTGATTTAATTCCTCTAGCCTTTTAAAATTATTTTTCTCAGGTATTTTTCCCAGGTATAATTTTGTGTGGCTAATATCAGGGTGTGACAAACCTACCCCCCTTAAACAGAATCTCGTCCCCAAGATTCGGAAGTGCTAGCGAAGAGGTGGGGATAGGCGGACTTCAATTCGTCTTCTCGTTCCTAGGTGGCTTCTTACTCTGAGTGATGACTCCACTGCACCTTGCAGAATCTGATTACCCTGCTCCTGGTTTTTCTTTCGCTGATTTCCAAGATCTGAATTGGCTTCTCCACATAGGTGAGATCTTCCTGGATCTCGATCTGTTCAGGATCTGCCTGTTTTGCTGGTATCCTCAGACACTTCTTCAGCTGGGACACATGGAACACGTCGTGTATGCCTGTCATTGAAGTTGGGAGGCTCAATTGATATGCCACTTCACCTTTACGAGCTAGTACTTGGTAGGGTCTCACGAAACATGGTGCTAACTTCCCTTTGGTTTGAAATCTATGTACCCCGCGGAGTGGTGTGACGCGAAGATACACGTAGTCTCCTTCCTCGAAGCTTAGGTCTCGGCGACAGTTGTCAGCATAACTCTTCTGTCTGGATTGAGCTGTCTTTAAGCGCTCCTGTATTATGGCCACCTTCTCTTCTGCCTCTTTGAGTGCGTCGGTTCCAAATACCTGGCGTTGACCTGTCTGATCCCAGAAAAGGGGTGTGCGGCACTTCCTGCCATACAGAGCTTCAAACGGTGCCATCTGCAAGCTGGCCTGGTGTCACACCCTGAGATTAGCCACACTAAATATTACCTATGAAAAATACCCAAGAAAATAAATTTAAAAAGGCTAGAGGAATTAATTGATGGTGTAAGAAGCAAGATGATAAATTATCGTGGCCGGGAATACTTTTCTTGTATTCTCTGTGCCAAAATACATTAACTGGATTTTTAGTGGAATTTTCAGAGCACAGGAACTATTTTTAATAAATCAAAAGCGCTTATCGGAATTTAAATCGTCCTGGAAATCTTTTTCCTTTTCTTTCCCTTCTGTTTGCTCTGTTTCCTCTTTTTCTCCATCGCTGGGCCGCTGGCCCGCTCCTGTGCCACAGGCCGGTTTCCCTCCCCGTCCTTTTCCTCCTCGCGCCCGCGCCCCCGCGCTCCCGCGCCCTCGCACCCGCGCCCATGCACCTCCCGCTGACAGGCCGGGCCCGCCTGTCAGCATCATCTTCCTCCTCCGTCCGAACCGGGCGGAGGGGAAAATCCCCGGAGCCGTCCGATCCGGCGCCGCTTACCGCCTCATCCCGCGCGCTCTCCACTCGTTCAAACGGTCGCGGACCGAGTCCGCCCCACTCCCCCGAATTCTCCGGCGTCCACGTTCCCCCTCTCCCGAGAATCTCGCACACGATGCCCACGCCGCCATCCACTCTCCCGTGCACGATTAGAGCCATTCGGCCTCGATCTCTCCTGGACGACTGTATAAAAACCATCTCCACCCTCTCCTCCATCTTTTCCCCAATACGCCGAGCTTTCCAGTGCCCCAGAACTCCGTCGCCACCGCGCACCCGTGCTCCGCCGTTTTTTCGCCGCCTCCGGACGCCGCTCGCCGCCGTTCCGGACGCCGCCAGGCTACTCCGCCACTGCCTGCACCTCCACGGGCACCGCGCCGCATCTCGGCCGCCACTCCGTGGAAGCCGAAGCTCGCCGGACCGCCTCGCCCGCGCGCACGGTGAGTATCGGTCCTCCGTTTCCTCCCCGGCCGGTAATTCCTGCCGCGCCGTGTCTCCATTCTCCGCTCTAACTCCTCTCCCGTCCTCCTCATCCTCCAGGACACCTCGGCAATCGCCTCTCGCCCGTTCCCCGCCGTCGGAGCTCCGTCGCCGACGTCGTCCCAAGGCCGCCGCCGCTTTTTCGTCGCCACTGTCGTCTTCACGCCGTCGCTCGCCGCCGGTGAGAACCCCCTCCGTTTTCCTGTTCCATTCCGCCCCTCCGTGTGGTCGTCGCTGCGCCGGGTGATTGCCGCCGGCGACCATCGGGTCGCGTGCGCGCCGCCGCCTCCCGCTCGGGACGGCTGGCTTCGGCCGCCGCTCCCCGGGGCCGTCCGATCTGCCGGGTGGCAGATCGGGGCCGCCCGCTCGCTCGCCCGCGTGGTTGCCCGCGGTGGCGCCACGTGGTGCGCCCGCCTCAGTGCGCCGTCGCCTCCCTCTCGGGTGACGTCTTAAATCGGTTAATGCGCATTAAATCACTGGTTAATTATATCCACTCTGAAAATAGCGGTAAAACTTCAATAAATCATAACTATTTCATACAAACTCTGATTAAGTCCGTTCAAATTTCATTAAATCCAGAAAAATGCCAAGAATCCATTAAAAATACTTTCAGCCCATGTTTGATTGCCCCATGTACTGTTTTTAATTGTTTATGTATTGTTTGTTGTAGAATCTGACGCCGGTAATTCTCCTGCGTATTTCGAGATCGTAGCCGAATACCTTGAGCCGGAGCAAGGCAAGTCGCACTGTTACTTTGATCATTTTGTACGTATTTTTCGCTAAATTGCTTTGTTTATTCAAATAAACTGGATTATTTTAATATTACATGTGGGAGGTTATTACCTATACAATGTTAGGACTCAGCCATAGCTTTGAAACCTGATTCCTTGTCACCTGGGTAATAATATGAGTAGATTATAATCCCTAGGATGCTTAGCCATGCTTAGCAACATAGCTCACCTGGAAATTAAATAATGTCTTTTTATACGATTCGACTCAATGTCGGAAAAATGGAACTTTGGATAGGCTGTTGTTAAATTCCTAAAATTTTGACCTAAATGGTGGGCTGTGGGTGTATGGTTTTGCTTGTCACACCCATGGCAATTAAGGACCGGTTCGCGGGAACCACTTAGGCAACTTCCCGTACTTGCCACAAGCCAGCGTGGGCAATGGCTGGGCTTGAAGCGTTTCTTCTCCCTCTCCTAGGCACTGAAGAAGAGGGTGGGCGTGATGGAGTTGGGTCGGCCCGGGGTAGGGTTGATCGGCTGCCGGATTCACCGTGGCGCAAGGGGGGTAGCCTGGCCAATATGGCGTGCCCTGTCGGCAGGTGCAACCTCAGCGTGGTGTGGATGGTTAGGGAGGGGTTGCGTGAACGGTCCTGTCACAGCCTCGCACGGGACATCGTGGTGATGTACTGGCACACGGGAACGTGTGTGGGGGTTGTGTCTTGTGGGTACAGTTGTACACCTCTGATCAGAGTAAAACTATTCGAATAGCCGCGCCCGCGGTCATGGGCACATTGGCCAAGACTCACCGTGATTAGTCTCACCCTAGATAATTAATCCTGTTTTATCAAACCGGTGTTGTGGAAGGTGTGAGTCCGGTCGACGTGGTTGAGTTGACCGGGGGGTGACTGGTTAGCGTGGTTTAACGCTAATCGGTGGAGACTGGTGAGTGTGGTGTAACTCTCATCAGTTACGCCTGGTGGTCGTGGTGTAACTTCCATCAGCGCGGCCTGGTCAACGTGGTTTAGCGTTGGTCGGGAAAAGCTGGTCAGCGTGGTACGTTGTCCGGTGGTGACTGGTTAACGTGGTGTAGCGTTAATCAGTGGAGTCCGGGTAACGTGGTGTAACGGTACCCGGAGGTGTCTGGTGAACGTGGTGTAGCGTTCATCGGTGGAGACTGGTTAACATGGTTTAGCGTCAATCGGTTGGGAATGGTTGGGCCTGGTTAACGTGGTGTAACGTTAATCAGTGGAAGTTAATATTGTTAATTAAATCAACTTTTTACTGTTTGCGAACTACTTCCCTTTGCAACTGCTTTTTCGCAAATAAACCCTGTCCCATCTTTGTACCCTGTGCATATGCATATTTGTGGGTGTGATTTGTTGAGTACTGTGGGTGGTACTCAGCCTTGCTCCAATTTTCCCCCCAGTGTTGGACGACGCGTCAGATGAAGATCATCCTGAGGAATAGGCTGGCTCCGCCGTCAAGGTGCCTGTGGGATGGAAGCGGCTGCTTGGCCAGATGTTTATAGACTCCGTTTTACCTTTTTTCGCTGCATTTATGTAATATACTTTTTACTCTGTTTGTAAGACACTCTGTATGGCAACTTGGTTTATGTACCCTGGCTTTCCTGGGCAGGGATTTATTACACATTAATGTTCAGAATTTCGGTGCGAATTTCTGGGCGTTACACCTGGTAGCTGTTGTTGTACGAGAACTCCGCGTAAGGTAAGCTCTTATCCCATGTCCCTCCGAAGTCTAGTGCACAAGCCCTTAGCATGTCCTCCAATATCTGATTGACTCTCTCAGTCTGACCATCTGTTTGTGGATGATATGCCGTGCTGAAGTTCAGTCTGGTTCCCACTTCTACTTGTAACTTCTGCCAAAACTTGGAAGTGAACTGGCTACCACGATCGGAGACGATCCTCTTAGGTACTCCGTGTAAACATATTATGTGAGCCATATACAGCTCCGCCAGTTTCTTACCCGAGTATGTTGTATGCATGGGGATAAAATGCACAACCTTGGTGAGTCGGTCCACAATCACCCAGATTGAGTCGTACCTCGATGCTGTGCGGGGCAACCCGGTGATAAAATCCATCCCGATCTCTTCCCACTTCCACTCTGGGACCTTGAGCGGCTGTAATAGCCCTGCAGGCCATTGGTGTTCCGCTTTAACTCATTGGCACACGTCACAAATTGCCACAAACTCAGCGATTTCTCTCCTCATGCTGGCCCACCAAAATTTCGTCTTAAGATCTTGGTATATCTTTGTGCTTTCGGGGTGAATGGAGTACTGCGTCTCATAGGCTTCCTGGAGTATTAGGTCTTTGAGTTCTTTGTTTTCTGGAACGCACAAGCGTTCCCCCATCCATACTGTCCCGTTCTCATCTTCCGTAAAACCCTGAGCTTTTCCAACTCTCATGTTCTTCTTAAGTTCTTGGATTTTTGGATCCTTCGCTTGTGCCTCGCGGACTTGATCAAAAAGCGTGGGCTGAGCCTGTAGGGCTGCCACGAATCCTTGTTCGACAATGCCCAGGTTCAAGCGTTCAAACTCTTGCTGCATTTCCTTGCACAATGCCTCTGTGCAAGCGGTGTTGCGGTAACTTTTCCTGCTCAGGGCGTCTGCCACGACATTGGCTTTCCCTGGGTGATAATGTATTTCCACATCATAGTCCTTAATCAACTCCAGCCACCTTCTTTGGCGGAGGTTCAGATCAGGCTGGGTGAATATGTACTTCAAGCTCTTTTGGTCCGTATAAATCTTACTGCGGTTACCAATGAGGTAATGCTACCAAATCTTTAGAGCATGGACCACTGTGGCCAATTTCAAATCATGTGTCGGGTAATTGCCCTCATGGGGGCGTAATTGGCACGATGCATAAGCTACAACTCTGCCTTCCTGCATCAATACGTACCCTAACCCTTGGCGGGATGCATCGCAGTATACTTGGAAATCTTTCTTGGGATCTGGTAAGATCAGAATTGGTGCTGAAACCAACTTCTTCCTGAGTTCTTCAAAGCTGTGATTACCCTCAGAGGTCCAGACAAACTTCACATCCTTCTTCAGTAGTTGCGTCATAGGTTTGGCAATCTTCGAGAAGTTCTCAATGAACCGGCGGTAGTACCCCACAAGTCCAAGAAAACTCCGCACTTGTGTCACTGTCTTAGGCGGTTTCCAATTAATGACGGATTCCACGTTCGTTGGGTCCACGGCAACTCTCTGGGCGGTGATGATGTGTCCGAGGAACTGCACTTCTCTTAGCCAGAAGTCGCGCTTGCTGAACTTGGCGTACAACTGGTGCTCTCTCAACTTCTCAAGAACCAAACGAAGATGTTGCTCATGCTCTTCCATTGACTTCGAGTAGATCAAGATGTCGTCGATGAACACTACCACAAACTTGTCCAGGAACTCCATGAATATCTTGTTCATCAGATTCATAAAGAAGGCGGGTGCATTTGTCAGCCCGAAGGACATAACCGTGCACTCATACAACCCATACCGCGTGGTGAAGGCTGTCTTCGGTATATCCTCTTCTCGAATTCTTAGCTGATGATAGCCCGATCGCAGGTCTATCTTGGAGAAAATGGCGGCACCCTCCAATTAGTCGAAAAGATCATCAATCCTCGGCAGAGGGTATTTGTTCTTGATGGTGACATCGTTTAGTGCACGATAGTCCACGCACATCAGTTTTGTCTTGTCCTTCTTTTCCACGAAGATGACTGGTGCTCCCCAAGGTGATGTGCTTGGTCGGATATATCCCTCCTGTAGCAGATCATCGACCTGTTTCTTGACTTCTGCCATCTCGTTCGGTGCCATTCTGTAAGGCCTCTTGTATATTGGCACGGTTCTAGGTGCCAAATCGATCCTGAACTCAATTTCCCTTTCTGGTGGCATCCCTGGTAGGTCTTCCGGAAACACATCCTGGTATTCCTTCACTATTGGGATGTCCTCTATCCTCCTTTCTCGCTTCATCCCACTTTCCGACAGTTGCTCCGCTGCGACTTGATTCAAGCTTGCTTCTTGATACGGCGGCATAGGTGACTTGAAGATAACCATTTCTCCTTCCGAATTGGTCACTGTTACAGTGCGGTCCGCGCAGTTGATCACCCCTTTGTGTCGGGTCAACCAATCCATTCCCAGGATGACATCTAGGTCTTTAGATTCCAAGAGGATAAGATTGGCTAGAAAAGGTGATCCTTGGATTTCTAGGCTCACTGATGGGCTATAGTGAGCGGTTACCACGCGGTTCCCCGGTGTATGAACCCTCATGGGGATTTTGAGTTCCACTACCTTTATCCCATGTGCCCTCACAAATTTCTTGGATATAAAAGAATGCGTTGCACCAGAATCAAAAAGTACGGTAGTAGGTATTGAGTTCACGAGAAACGTACCCAATACCACTTCGGTGCGGTCTGCGCCTCTTTCGCAGAGACATGGTTGACGCGCCCCTTCACCACCTGCTGATTGGCGTTGGGGTGCTGGGGAGCTACGGGCCTAGGTCCCATCCGCCTCGGCTTCGGACACTTGTCGGCGAAGTGACCCGGTTCATTGCAATTGTAGCAGACGTAGTTCTTGCCCCCGTTGTCTTTCCGTGGCTGACCCTGCTGTACTGGCGCCATTGGCGGGCGCGGAGCGAACTGACGGTTGTATTGCCCGCTGTTGTTGCTGCTGCCTCCAGAGTGCCCTGGGTGGAACGGGCGCTGTTGACGGACAATCATGGTGGCCGGTCCACCTTGCTGACCCAACATCATCCGCGGCCTCTAAGGCTATCCTTGGTGAGTCCGGAACTAGGCAGCCTTCCTCTTGCGGTCCACCTTGTGGTGCTGGCTTTCCTGGCGGATCGCTTTATCCACCAGCTTCTCGAAGTCTGGGTAATCGCTTGAGAGGAGCTGGTTGGTCAGCTCGTCGTTCAATCCGTCCAAGAACCTCTCTTGTCTCTCCGCGTCAGTGCGGACATCCTCAGGCGCGTAGCGCGCCAGCCGGTTGAATTCATGGAGATATTCTGTGACCATCCGGTTCCCTTGGACCAAGTCTCTGAACTCCCTTTTCTTCTGTGCCACAATCCCTGTCGGAATTTGCGACTTCCGAAAATTATAGCAGAATTATGCCCAAGTGACTTCTGTGGTAGCGGTGCGGGTCACCAGGAAGTTGTCCCACCAAGCTGATGCAGGACCTTGGAGTTGGTGGGTAGCGAAAGCGACCTTCTCTTGGTCGGTGCACTGGAGGAGATTGAGCTTCTTCTCAATTGCCAACAGCCAGTCGTTGGCATCAATGGGGTTGGGGGTGCTGGAGAAAGTTGGCGGCCTGACCCTCAGGAACTCAGGTAGTTTGGACTGAGGGGCAATGGCCGGGTTGTGTGGTTGCTGGTGTTGTTGCTGCAGATTGTTCTACTGCATCTGCTGCATCATCATAACTAACATCTGGTTCTGGTTGGCCAGAACCTATGCCAAGGTTGGGTTCTCTGGTAGCGGCGGTGGCACGTGGTTGGGTACTCCCTGATCCTGAGGTGCTCCTTCCCGCTAGTTGGTGGCGCTGGCGTCACTGGCAGCACGGGCTCCACTCCTTGTGTTCACTATTTGAAGGGGAGAGTAGAGGAAGGAGAGGAGGAAAACAGGTGGCTCAGAAACAGGAGTGATAATTAAGTGGCTGAATTAAATTAACTGAACCTTTTGGTTTGGAAACATAGGGAAAATCAGTTTAACTCCTAATTACGGCGGACATACCACAACAGACGGTATGCTGCCACTAACCCCCAAACAAAACAAACATTCCTAACATTACAACTAAACAGGAAATCAAACTAAGAAAACGACAAAACTAAGAGTGGCATGTCTAATGCTCCGAGCGGCTTCTGCGGTCATCAGAGTTGTACTCCGACTCCTGCTCGTCACCCACCTCGTCGTCGGTGCGGCTCCTGGATCCGCCCACGAAATCCACACTTCTGTGGGCCGCGGAACTGGCCTCGCTGCGGGTGCGGGACCCGCTGAGGGAGCTGCTGTCGTCGGTGGAGGTGAAGCTTCCGTGGATGCTGGTACCTCCCTGAGAGCCATCGTCGCCAGACGACGCGCTGATCCATCCACCCGTCGGTGCTGGTACTGGGGCTGGAGTTGGTGCAGGCGCTGGAGCTGGTGGGGGTGGTGGTGCGTGTGGCCCGTTCCTAGGAGCCAACTGAACACACACCGGAGGGAGGGTCCTCTTCCTCGGAGTCAGCCGGATCCTAGCCCCACCGGGTGGCGGTTGTCCCTTCAGTTCCGCGACCTCCTTCTTCAGGTGATCGATCTGGTTCTGGAGTCCCATAATGGTCGTCCTGTTGGCGTCCTCCCGATCGTGAGCTGCACGCACCCAGTTGGCGTGCATGTAATCCATGGCCAACATCGTCCGCCTCATGTGGACGATGGTGGTGTCATTCTCATTATCTGCCAACTGAAAGGCGCTGTAGGTCTGATAGTGCGCCCGGCATGGAAGGTATCGGTAAGCAGTGGTGTGGAGGGTAGCATGGTGCCTCTGACGTAGCTCTCCAATTAGGCGGAAAGCGGCCTCCTGGCAAGCATGGTTGAAGGTGCGCCCGCCAACTTCGACCTTCATAGCAGGCAGGAAATACACCTCGCCGAGTAACTCCAAGTGAACCCGGTGTGGGAGCTCACCCTCCATGGGCTCCACAGCAGTGTAATCTGGGGCATGTTGTACCCCAAGGTGAAAATCATCATCCGAAGCTCCTCCACAAAACCGCCCATGTCTGTGCCACGCTGGTTGGGGAGGTTGTCCATCTATAGAAAGACAAGGAGGGGAATCAATGTATGCCCATATCCAAATAAGTAACCAGTAAATAATTTAGAAAACAACAACGATTTTATGCAGTGAATAATTTTATAAGTAAATTTTTAGACCAACAAGATACCATCATGAAACCAAATGATGCCGAATAAAATTTCCATAACAATTGCAAAGAAGATAAAAATATTTCATGCATGCCATAAATCACACTTTCCCCTAAGATCAACCAGTGTTTTCCCAAAATTTGGACAACTATGCTAACCCGTGAATAAAATTTTTAACTTTAGATTCGACTTGACTCAAATTTTCCATCGAATAAATGGCCAAGATTTTACCCCAATCCGAAATGAATTCCCACTTTTCCCAAAGTAACTCCAAAGCATATGCAAGTGAGAATTTCAGAGGGCTCTTAGGGTTTCCATTTGGCTGGTCCTACGGTCAAGCTGGGCTCTGATACCAACTTGTCACGCCCAGAAATTCACCAAAGAAATTCTGAACATTAATGTGTAATAAATCCCTGCCCAGGAAAGCCAGGATACACAAACCAAGTTGCCATACAGAGTGTCTTACAAACAGAGTAAAAATTCATATTACATAATGCAGCGGAAACGTAAAATAATGTCTATGAACATCTAGCCAAGCAGCAGCTTCCATCCCACGGGCACCTTATGGCGGAGCCAGCCTATTCCTTCGGATGATCCTCGTCTGACGCGTTCTCCAACACTGAGAGGGGGAAAAGGGAGCAAGGCTGAGTACCACCCACAATACTCAACAAATCACACCCGCAAGTATGCACATGCACAGGGTACAAAGATGAGCTAGGGTTTATTTGCGGAAAAGCAGTTGCAAATAGTAGTAGTTCGCAAACATTAAAAAATTAATTAATTTAACAATATTAATTCTCTGCTGATTAACGTTATGCCACATTAACCAGGCCCAACCATTCCCAACTGATTGACACTACACCACATCAACCAGTCTCCACTGGTGAACGCTACACCACGTTCACTAGACACCTCCGGTTATCGTTACACCACGATAACCGGCCTCCACTAATTAACGTTACATCACGTTAACCAGTCACCACCGGACAACGTTACACCACGTTGACCAGTTTTTCCCGATCAACGCTACACCACGTTGACCAGAGTGGTGTAACGCTCATCAGTGACGCCTGGTGGTCGTGGTGTAACTTCCATCAGCGCGGCCTAGTCAACGTGGTGTAACATTGCTCTAGCGTTTTTCAAACCGAACGGCATAGTGATGTAGCAGTACGCTCCAAACGGCGTGATGAAAGATGTCTTTAGGCAGTCCTCCTCCTTTAGGCTGATTTGATGGTATCCCGAATAGCAGTTGAGAAAGCTGAGAAGTTCGCACCCTATAGTTGAATCCACCACCTGATCTATCCTGGGGAGACCAAATGGATCCTTGGGGCACGCCTTGTTGAGATCCGTGTAGTCGACGCACATGCGCCATTACTGTTTTTCTTCCGGACTAGAACTGGGTTTGCCAGCCAATCCGGGTGGTAGACCTCTTTGATGAACCTGGCTGCGAGAAGTTTGGTTATTTTCTCCCGAATAGCATCCTTCCGGTCTTGGGCGAAGCGCCGCAGCCGTTGCTTGACGGGCTTGGCGTCTGTCTTCACGTTGAGGGCGTGCTCGATCACCTCCCTCGGTACACTCGGCATGTCGGACGGTTTCCATGCGAAAATATCCTTGTTGGTTTGCAGGAAGGTGACGAGCGCGTCTTCCTATTTGGGGTCGAGTCCGGTCCCGACTAGAGCAGTCTTGGAGGGGTCGGAAGGGTCCAGAGGGATCTTCTTCGTGTCAGAGTCTGCTGAAATTCCCGACTTCGCTGCTTTTTTTGCCGGAACTTGATCTTGCTCGACTTCGGTTGCGACGGCCTGCCAAATGCTGTTGCGTCCAACTGTCGCCTCTTGTGATTGAGCCAATTCGCAACTCTCCTTATCCACGTGAAGGCTTGCTTGATGTTGCTGCGGAGGGATAGGACTCTTACTGGCCCAGGCATCTTGAGCACCATGTAGGTATAGTGCGGTATCGCCATGAATTTGGCGAGCACCGGCTGTCCGAGTATCGCGTGGTACGCAGTCTTGAAGTCGACGACCTCGAAGCAGATGTTTTCCGTGCGGAAGTTATTCTACGTGCCGAAGGTGACCGGCAAGGTTATTTGCCCAAGTGGTGTTGAAGACAAGCCGGGAATTATTCCATGGAAGGGCGCTGTACTCGGCCTCAAATCTGAACGAGGAATCTTCATCTCATCTAAGGTCTTGGCGAAGAGGATATTGAGCGCGCTGCCTCCATCTATGAGCACCTTCTTCAACTTGATGCTCTTGACGACCGGGTCTAGGACGAGTGGATAGTGTCCCGGGTGTGAAACCCGATCTGGATGATCTGCGCGGGTAAACGTGATGGACGTTTCTGACCAGCGCAAGTACTGAGGGGCGTCTGTTGTGGAGACCGTGTTCACGTCGCGCGCCGTGAGCTTCTGCTTCCGCTTGGATTTGTACGCAGACGGCCCTCCGAAGATGTGGTTGAGCTCGGCTTGGGGATCTTGAAAATCGTCAGCCGGGTCTTGATCTGGCTTGCCTTTATCCTTATCGGCGCCAGATGATGAAGCTTGCTCGGAAGCAAACTTCTTGAGCATGAAGTAGTCTTTGGCCGCATGCTTGCCCTTGGGGTGGAAGGGGCATGGCCCATTCATGACTTTCTGATAGTCGTTATTCCGTGGGGGTCGCGATCGAGTGCGCTCCATGTTGGCCACCTCGTTATCCGACTTCCGCTTGCAGCTGCCGGTCTTGTTTTGAGATTACTCGTTGTCGGTTTTCGCCTTCTGTTCCTTCTGCCGAGACTTCTTTTCGTCGAAAGCTTCGGCGACCGCCTCTACTGAGTCGGCGTACTTATTCGCCATGTCGAAGAGGGCCCAAACTGAGGCTGGTGGTTTCCGAGTGAATTTGGCGATAAACGGGGCGTCTCTAACTCCCTTGCGGAAGGCAGCGATGACAACCTCGTCCCTGATCATGGGGATCTGGTTGTGCTTCTCGGAAAACCTCTTGATAAATTCGCATAGAGACTCGTTTTTCTTTTGGTGCAGCTGATATAGATCGTGTTCTGAAGATGGTCTCTCATAGGTCCCCTGAAAGTTAGCGATGAACCGCTCCCTGAGGTCTCCCCAGGAACCGATCGACCACCTTGGGAGCCCGGTTAGCCATGTCCTCGCCGAGTCGGCTAGTGCGACTGGGAGGTAGTTAGCCATGGCTTTGTGGTCACCCCCAGCAGCTCGAATGGCCAGGGTGTATACGGTGAGCTAGCACTCGGGGTTGGTTTTGCCGTCGTATTTCTCGATCCCTGTAGGCTTGAAGCCCGACGGCCAGTCAACGTCCTGGAGCTCTTGGGTGAAGGCTGGGACGCCTTCATCTTCGTGAGGGCTCCGGCTCCGACCCCGGCGGTTGAACCGCTCGTGGTGGAGACCGAAGCGCTCGTTCTCATCCTCCAGTCGGCGACGCTCGTCCTCTTCTCGTTGTCGGCGCCGGGCGTTGATGTCATGTTCGAGGTCACGTTGTAGTCGTACTCGGAGGTCTTGGTTTGGTTGGTGATCGTACGGGTGTCACCGCTGGTTGTAGTTGTTCATCTTGCCGAGTGATGTTTGGTACGATTCCTCATGTGGCCGATTGGAGCCAGCCGCCCAGCTTCGTGCTGATGTGGATGAACCTGCCGCCGAAGAGCCCGACTGGTTAGTCGGGACAAGTGTGTCGCCCGACTGCTGGTGCTGCTGACAGGCAGCAGCTGTAATCATCGCCTTGATCTTAGCGATAGTCGGGGTGGCCTGGTGATCAGACCCGAGCTGGAGTGTGTCCAGCAAGGTTGCATCAGCCACAACGTTCTATTGTGGCGTGACGAAGACGTCGTGGTCGCCGACTTTTGTCTTGAGGATCTGTTGCTGAGCGGTTCGCCCAGCTCTGTGTAGCTCTTCATTGCGAGCCTCGCGGTCGGCTTCCTCTTGTTGCCGTAGTCAGCGTGCCTCCTCCTGCTGCTCCTCTTGTACTCGGCGCACCTCCGGTGGAGGGGTTGATGCCATGAAAATCTCGCGAGGCAGAAGGAGACTTGCCAGATTGCTGTCCGAACTCGCGTTCGAACCATTGTCCGACTTGGAGTCGGAATCTGAGTAGTTTATTGGAGTAAGAACGACTCCGACCTCCCTAGATCCAATCTGGAGTGGCTCTGGGCCACGTTCGAACTGAAGCATAGAAGATCGGGTCAGCTACGTGGAATGTAGATCCGTGGCGTTGCTGGGGACGTAAGAGAGATTGACGATCTCTCCTATTCCTAGTCCGACCCGGGCTAGCTCAAGGCCTAGCGCGAGCCGGACGCCGAAGGAGAGAGTTGTCCCGAGGCCCAGACAGGTGGTAGATCGCTGCAGCAAACCGACGAAGACAGTTGTAGCGCCGTGTGAGCTGACTGGCACGGAGTTGGCTGGTTCCTCGGTCGGTTGGATTGGATCTGTGTCGGCCAAGGTGAGGTCGCCAATCTGGTCGACGATGAAGTCGAGGCTTCCGAATGAGATCGTGTCTCCAGGGGAGAATTTGTTGCCCACGACTCTGGTTGCTGGATTCATCGAGCTTGTTGATCTAGAACTTGCCGGAGCCCCTACTTGGCGCGCTAACTGTCGATGTTTTACACTGACAATATGATTATGGGGCTACCCGGCAAGGGGAAACTCAGTGGATTGCAAAGAAACATGGGAGAATTATACTGGTTTAGGCCCTTGATGAGAGGTAATACCCTACGTCCAGTTGTGGTGGAATTCCTTTGAGCATATCTGATGATCTGCCCTCATGGGGCACCCTGCCTCCTCTTATATACTAGGGAGAAAGGAATACAAGGTAGGAGTCCCAGCTGGCTACGGCCAAGGGATTTCCTTCTTAGAGATATATCTTGCCCAACTAGGACTATATATTCCTTATTGTACAAGGTAAAGTCTGCCGGATGCTACTATATCTCTAATTACAAGTCTCGGCCCATTCTCTATCCGAGTGGCCCATATGCTTGTGGTGAGGCACCCGAGGCCCATGGTTTCCACAGTAGTATACTACTCGAGACAGACTATAAACATTTTTTCCAGCTGACATAAATCTGAAGAGTCTAATTTCTGGGTAACATACTACTCGGGAAAATTATAAAATATTTCCAGCTAATATGATGCTGAATAGTCTCATATACCAGTAGTATACTACTCGGGAAAGACTACAAAGTTAAATATCTTTGACTTTATGTTTAATTGTTTCACAATTAAGCACAAAGTCGGGGGCTATACCTAATAGGTGCGCCTATTAGACGCATACTATTCATACTTCTACATGGAGCCTTTCATAGCCTCGTTACCAGCTGACATGATGCAGGACTCGGGAAGAAGAAGCACTCGGACAAAGAGTACCCGGGAGCAATGCACTCAGGCAATGTTCATTGTGGAGGATGAGCACTCAGCATCAGCTGTGACTCAACTATAAAGGTCTCAGGGGCTGCTGTGGAGGCCATGGGCCTCGGGTACCTCATGACAAGCATATGGGCCATTCGGACAGAGGATGGGCCTAGCCTGTAATTAGAGATATGATAGAGCTCGGTAGACTTAGCCTTGTACGATAAGGAATATACAGTCCTAGTCGGGTCGGTTATATCTCTAAGAGGAGATCCCTTGGCCGTAGTTCAGCTGGAACTCCTACTTTATAACCCTGTCCCCCAGTATATAAGGGGAGGCAGGGCACCCCCTGAGGGTAGATCCATCAAGTTTATCAGAACTACCACCATACTTTCTCAAAGGAATACACCACAACTAGACGTAGAGTATTACCTCACATCAAGGGACTAAATCAGTATAAATCTCTCGTGTTCCTTTGCAGTCCACCGAGTTTCGATCCGACAAGTAGTCATATATTAATATTGCCGGTGTAAAACATCGACACATTCTGTATTTAAATTCTGCTTTATTAGATAATTGTGATTTGTCTAATTATTTTCACCATACAACATTTGTCTGACAAAGTTGTAAAAATATGCATTCCTCTAAACAACACCAAGTGGAACAACAAATCTTAAATTTCAGAAACTTATTGCCAGCATCAACTAGCCAAACAAGTCAAAACAACACACAGGCCTAATTTATATGACACCACTTCTTCAATAGTGCAGTTATGATTTACATTCTAGTAAGGAACAAAAAAAAAATTCTTCCTGTATCTTCAACTTTACATGGTATGAAAAAGCCCATCAATATGAGCTATGTTGTGCGCAGGGAAATTTGTACAAAATATTACAAAAACTGTAAACCAAGGCAGGTAGAGTGCAAGCAAGGAGCTCCAGAACCCGAAGGGAAATATCAAGGCAGGTAGTCATAGCATATCAGATAGAAACACATCCTTGTAAATAAATGCCTAATGCAAAAACATTGCTAAGGTTCATCCATGAAACCATCAGGCCTTTTCTTATGCTTATGAATAAAAGCGTCTTGTTTCCAATGTCATCAAGTAACCTACTTTTAACTAGCATCTCTTTCATTTCAATGCCATCAAAGGCTACCTATCTGAAACGGCATACTCCCAAGTCTAGTGAAAAGAGCAAAGCTATTACTTCAAGGTACTGCTACCCTTGCAGTAGCTGTAGTTCTACATGCTAAGCTGATTTTTACCCAGAAAATGACCATCAAATCAATTAATTTGTTAGGAAATCTCTTAAGTTTCTTTTCTATATTATACACCCATCTATCCGTCCTATCATCCAAATCATGACTAGCAATTGGATATTTCTGATATAAAGTGGAGTAACCATGCTGCTCCAGCCAAACTTCCATGGATGTCAATATCCCTCCCTACAGGTTAACAGTGGACTATGAGACTAGACTTTTCCTTTCTACTTTATCAATGTGGAGACAAACAAACTGTCAATGGGTCAAAGTACCAGGTGGTAGTCACTAAGCATGGCACTCTGGCAGCACTAAGGTGCACCTTTTCCAGTCCCCAAAACAATGAGGTTAGCACCAATTGACCCTCCAAAAATTACGGGAAGAGGCTATCTCTTGTGCAGTTAAGCTGTTTACAATCTTGCAAAAGAATTCACCACCTTTCACTCTATGGGCAACATAAATCCAACAACAACATTTAGGCATAAGCCCTTACTGAGGATAAAGTATAAATCCACAGATAGTAGTCAACTGGCTTAACTGTCCAATTCGCCACTGCTGCATTCATCACTTACACTGAAAAAATGAATCAACTAGTCCAGGTTTCCCCACGTTTGACCTTAGCATGTGCATGATTTTGGTCATCAAGATATCAAACAACAAATAAACTCCCTTTATAGTGCAACGATCAACTAGTGCACAGTTTCAAATGATCTTTAATATACTACAAACATATGAAAAGACTGAAAGCTACATAATTCTCCAAAAGAAACAAATTTCTCCCCTAGAAAAAAAAGAAACAAAATTTCCTTGGCTTGGAGATTTTAGTTGGACACTGGAAATACAATAAATAAGAGGAGCTAGAGAATGGGAAATGCCCGCCTATCAAACCTTGAGATAAGGGAGAAACATATAAATGTGTGTTCTCCTAGAAAAAGGGGTTAGAACAGTGCACACAGATTAAGATTCTCACGAAGTTACGATATATTGATAGTTTACACACCAACATAAATATGCAACTACAATATATCTCAAAATATTCACTAATCTGAGTCCAGTCTACCTGGATTGTTTAAAATTATGTTAATATACCTCTTCCTCATTTCGTGAACTTCCTTCAGATTATTTATCCTGGCCTTCATGAATGAGTTATAATTGGAGATATGTACATATTCCTGGTTTTCCACAAACCATTCGCAGATAGCTTCTGCAATAGCTAGTACATATACTCCACAG
Organism: Oryza meyeriana var. granulata; assembly: GCA_003991445.1. Lineage (NCBI taxonomy): Eukaryota > Viridiplantae > Streptophyta > Magnoliopsida > Poales > Poaceae > Oryza > Oryza meyeriana. Next base: position 66,303 of record RYFJ01001347.1, on the reverse strand, counting down.
TTATATGAATCCTGCTGTGGCACAGGAACATTACATACTTGCACTTTGGCAACAGCAGGGAGCACTTCTTTTATTTTTTCAGCGAGACATTTTGCAACTTCCCAGTTAACCCAGCATCAGCACTAGGGTTGGGATTCTCCTGTGCATCATTCACCGGAAACAATACTAGTGAGTAAGAAGGCAGTTCTAAGTTTCTGACAGTTTCGAAATAGTACAGGGGCTGCTTAATAATGTCGACACGCCTTGCGGTACTAGTAGGATCTTGTTATTACAGATAGTTTCAGAGAAGATTTTAAATATTCTACAAATTACGCCATCATTTAGCCAATTTCTACCCTGAAGAGTACGTAGGTCATTCGGCAAATCCTCATATTTACGCTCAGATGGTACATTTGCCTGCGAGAAAAAGAAAATCACAGCACATTTAAAGCCATAAGACGCAATACATGGCCTTGCTGGGAAACAAAACTACTTTGCCGAAATTAAGTGGACTTACCGGGTGGCTCACCTTGATATCCTTGCTTGGGGATCTTATTGAAAAAGTGGATGCATTTCTTTGAGATTGCAAGGCCTGGATGCATTTCTTTGAGATTGCAAGGCCATGTTCTTGTATGCCTTCTCGTCAGAAAGACAACTAGAATCATTTTGACATTGCAATGCTTCCTTGCTGACCTTTTGCTTCAGAACACGCAGCTCATCCATGGCAACAACTCCATTATTTCTCTCTGCTTTTCTATGACTCCCATATTGATAGGATGTTCCTCATCTTTCTTGGTAAATATGCAGCTTCATCTTCTTGGTCAAGAATCTACATTCCAAAACTAAGAAGTGAGATTAAGGAATATTTCTAATACTTCAAGAAATAAAACACAAGTGGCATTGCTTACATCGAGTTTTTTCTCCAAAGCATCAAGATCCCTCAACCAAAGCATTTTTGGAGAAGTTTTCCCTAATTTGAAGATATGCTTATCTAGATGTTCATATTCAGCCTCCAGCTCTCGTACCATCTGCTTAGTAAAGTTAATAATAGGCATTAACAAGAGGTATTCATATCTCCTAATGAATCTTTGTGCTGCTCTGGCACCATCTTGATTCTCCTCAGATGGATTGGCTTTCTCTTCCATAATAATATCAAACCTCTTCTGCTTGAGCTCTAGAGTTAGCTCTGTTGCATCCTTGTTAAAGAGATTGATTTCTCTATTGAAAACAGCTTTAATAAATCTGATTTTGTTCTTTGCGCTTTTTAAGTTGACCCTAACCTTTTCCAATAGCATTTTTTGCATATTTACAATTAGTAAATGTGGCATCCAATAGTCCAAAGACTAGGTGCCATTCAATTAGTAAATTAAAAGGTATCTTTCTTTTGTTATAAAAGCCAAGCCTCAAGTCAAAGAATTCCCTAAGTACTGAAATAAATGGCACAATTTCGTTACAATATAACAAACAAAAAAATAAAAAAAGGAGGTCGTGTACAAAAAGGCATCTATACATACTTTGCTCTAGAGTTTCATACATTCTAAGTTTACCATTTGAGTCTTAACAGATACATATTTGATGTAGGTATTGAGCTTGGTAGTTCAAACTTCCTCACAAGATCTACTTTCCTAGCTTGCTTCAAATTCTCATCTAAGTGTGTCACAATTTCCACATCATTTATGCCGCCTTGCATTACATAATTGTGTAAAATTATTGTGATTAAAGAGTAGCACACGACAATCATTTTATGATAAAAAACTATTTAATCAGTTACCTTGATGAACTTGTCATTTCCGAACATAAAAGAATAAAGTTTCTTTTCATATCTATCTGTCCAGGTCTTGATTGGCAGTTCACTTATTTTCAATGTAGTGTTGTCAACGATATCTATTGGTAATTTTGTTGACTTCTCCCTATTGGTTCATGTACAGAAATATTTTCACTCACATTAGACTTTTTTAGACAAAAACAGAATTGTAAAAAAAAGTTGTTCCTGACGTAGAACTGTCTGGATCATGATTGCATTTCTTCCAGCTCCTCTGATTTTATTAAATGTTTCAAATTGCGGACAATAACTCTTGGATTGTAACTCGCGATCCTTGGGCTCCAACCAGTACCAATTCCTTCACTCCATTGACTAAAATCATCCGAAGGATTGGCAAATACCTAAATTACAACCAGGCCTTAGCTAATTATATGCAATGTCAAATTGTGGAGTATGGACCAAGCAAGGTGCCTAATTATTACCAAGTGGGTTCAACTGATTGTCCATCTTCATACAAATAGTCGAGCAGAATATCGTCTTCATGGAAAATCGTGCGAGTGATACTTGATAACCCAGTAAAGATGTATATAGCTCTAGCAGCGTCTTTGCCTCCCTAAAATAAAACAAACAAATGTGAACAAAATGGGTAACAAAGTAGTTTTCTCACAGCGCCTTGTTAACCCACATGTAATCTTGTACCGAATTGGCCAGTACGGTGCATAATGTTTATGTTGTTGCTTCCAACGAAATCCTGAGCCATTCCTATTATTGTATTCTCTAGACTCTGCTCACCATGATGATAAGATGAACATTCTGAAACATAACCAGAGAATTGTGCCACCTGTGATTAACACAAGTAATACAAAATTAGAAATATGTCTTAATGATTTGTAACTGAAAAAATAATTAGCAATCTTTCGGATGCCATACCCTTATTTCCTTATACAAATTCTTCTTAAATGCGCAGAACAGTATCTTTCTGCTGCACGTCTGCGATCGAGTATAGTCTGAGCCCTTTATTAATGAAGTCACGGAATTTGATTTCCTTCTCATTTTGGCAAAGGAAACATCCAGGCTAAAATTTTTGTTTGCACATTAATGTTGTTCCTTAATAAATAAACCTGTACCAATCTTGAAAAAGGATCTCAGAACTAACCTGGAAGTTACGAATCCATTCCTTCCTTTCCTCAACTTGCTTATTACAGAATGCTATCTCAATAGCCTTATCGTCTTCTTTATCCACCCAAATAAAATGTGTTTGGTGTGTGGCAATATCCTTGAAGTATTGCCTCTCTTCCTCAAATGTGCTCATGCCAAGGCCCTGTACAGATGAAAAGTCTTCTCAGCTAAAGACCACATAGAAAGATTAAAATTTGAGCAAACAAAAAAGAAATCAGACCTTATAATACTTAATATGAGAACCATCATGGTCTTGATCAGTCATAATCATAATATGAGCATATCTCAAATCATTTGTATTATAGTATACTTTTGTATGGTCCAAACCAATAATCTATAAAGATTAATTTCCAAGTTACCCATGATTTTATCGATAGATACGTCTCTCACAATAACTTATCCTTCAACGCAAACACTCTATAGTAGTCCCTACCAAGCTCAGCCAATCCAACCATCTGCAAGGGCGAAGAAGGCTAAATACTCAGTTTGTCAGTAGAAAAAACACTTGTGCAATCAAAAAGCTTATACTACTTATAGTTAGGGACATTGCTGAATCTTCTTTCCTAATAATTAAGGTGCATTTATCAGTGTCTTTCCCACCAGCACAATGTGCACAATGTGCATCGTGAAGCTTTGGGATTGCTTCAATAGTGAGCTAACTGCTTTCATTCTCTTCCCTTAGTGCCACAGCTAGGTTTAGTCTAAGCATAGCCCATTTAAAAACCTCCGTAAAGATAAAAGAATCTACGACTGAAATTTCTTTATATTATGTGGGGCATCCAAACAACACAACCTACATTAAAAAAACCTCCTTACATACCATACCTTGTGTGTGAGGAACTCGTTGAATTCAACACTTCGCTCAAAATTTATATCAAGACAAGTATAAGGTATGATCAAAGTCCCCTAGGCACATGAATCAAATTCAGCACTGGGCATAACTGCATTTATGAATACCCATAAGTGGTTCTTCATATTGCTCAGTAGTATCGCAGTATTCCTACTTTTCTTTTTAACTACACTTATCAGACTTTTTCAATACAGCGTGTGACAATATCAATATGAGCCCCGTCAATTGTTACAATATCGTTAACAAAGCTTAACTAAAAATAATTACAAATAGTTAGGTTGTGAGTTGTAAAACAAACTGAGAAGCCACTGCTAGAGAACATAACCTACACAAACCTGTTCAAATTGCCCTTTACTAAAAAGACACACCTCCCAGGACCGGTTTAATTTTTGATAGACCTTAAATAAATACAAAAGTAAAACGATAAATAAACAAGCATATAGTTTTTGTGTAAATCAAACTGAAAATTATGTTTCTCTGAAACTTTCAAACCTTGGAACATTTTGTGATCTCTCCCTGGAAGCAGACTGTAGATATAGGTCCACATAATCTAAGAAGCAGGAATCAAGCAGCACGTGGCCATCTAGCTGAACCTTTATTTCTTTTATGAGAATTCCTAACATGTCTATTACCCTCCTTCTTATTAGGGCAATAATGTCATCTTCAAGTTGAATCATATTGAGCATGTCAAGACTAGAGGAAAAGGTTACCCTGATTCAACAACCCTTAGTATGACACATGGTGATTTTAGTATATTTTTTCTTCCGAAGATTTTCATAAAAAACCTGAAGTTGTATCAAACAAGAGAAATCACATCTCTCTGGATATTGAATTAGTGTTTAGTTAAATAACTTTTAAAGAGAATCCATTGATTATCTTTTAAAAAATTGAATCTATGACCATTGCTTTATGCTACTACCTATCTTTAAAGTAAGTAAAAACCCCTAACTATGACTTTTAAACTATAATAAGAGTTTAATTACAGCTTTAGCATAAACAATACATATTAGGTGACATAAACACTAAATATTTTCGCATGGCAGTGACCATAAACCACTGAAGGAATGATATCAAAGCTCTCATAAAAATAATATTATGACACAAATCAAAAATAGCAGATCGTAACAGGAAGATTTTCAGTGAATTTTCTCCGGTCAACACATACTTCCGATCAACACGGGCCTCTCCTTATCGTATCTCAATGTTGACCGGAGAAAATTCACTGAAAATCTTCCTAAAATATTCGGTTACGATATGCTATTTTTGATTTGTGTCATAATGTTATTTTTATGAGGACTTTGATATCGTTTCTTCGGTGGTTTGTGGTCACTGCTATGCGATACGTCACCTAATATGTATTGTTTATGCTAAAGCTGTAATTAAACTCTTATTATAATTTAAAAGTCATAGTTAGAGATTTTTACTTACTTTAAAGTGAGTAGTAGCATAAAGCAATGGTTATAGATTTAATTTTTTAAAAGATAATAAATAGATTCACTTCAGAAGTTATTTAACTAAACACTAATTTAATATCTAGATATATCTGATTTCTCTTATTTGATACAACTTCAGGTTTTCTATAAAAATCTTGGAAAGAAAAAAATACTAAAATCACCATGTGTCATACTAAGGGTTGTTGGACCAAAGTAACCCTTTCCTCTAATCTTGGCATGCTCAATATGACTCACCTTGAAGATAACATTGTTGCCCTAATGAGAAGGAGAATAATAGACATGTTAGGAATTCTCAGAAAAGAAATAAAGGTTGAGCTGGATGGCCACGTGTTGCCTGATTACTGCTTCCTATATTATGTGGACCTATATCTGCAGTCTGCTTCCAGAGAGAGATCACAAAATGTTCTAAAGTTTAACAGTTTCAGATAAACATAATTTTCAGTTTGATTTACATAAAAACTATATGTTTGTTTCTTTATCGTATTACTCTTGCATTTATTTCAGGGTCTATCAAAAGTTAAACCAGTCCTAGGAGGTGTATAGTAAAGGGCAATTTAAACATTGTTAGTTATGTTCTCTAGCAATAGCTTCTCAGTTTATTTTACAACTCATAACCTAACTATTTATAATTATTTTCAGTTAAGCTTTGTTAACGGTATCGCAACAATTGGCGAGGCTCATATTGATATTGTCACACGTTGTATTGAAAAACACCTGATAAGTGCATTTAAAAATAAAAGTAGGAATGCTGTGATACTAGTAAGCAATGTGAAGAACCACATATGGGTATTCATAAATGCAGTTATACCCAGTGCTGAATTTGATTCATGTGCCTAAGGGACTTTGATCACACCTTATACTTGTCTTGATATAAATTTTGAGCGAAGTGTTGAGTTCAACGAGTTCCTCACGCAAGGTATGTGAGGAGTTTTTTATAATGTAGGTTGTGTTGTTTGGATGCCCCACATTGCTAATATAAAGAAATTTCAGTCACAGATTTTTTTATCTTTTTGGAGGTTTTTAAATAGGCTATACTCAGACTATACCTGGCTATGGCCCTAAGGAAAGAGAATGAAAGCAGTGCGCTCACTATTGAAGCAATCCTAAAGCTTTAGGATGCATATTGTGCTGGTGGGAAAGACACACTAATTATTACTGAAGTAGATTCAGCAATTCAGCAATGTCTCTAGCTGTGAGTAGTATAAACTTCTTGATTACACAAGTGTTTTTTCTACTGATAAACTAAGTATTGAGCCTTCTTCGCCCCTGCAGATGGTTGGATTGGCTAAGCTTGGTAGGACTACTATGGAGTGTTTGCGTAGAAAGGTAAGTTATTGAATATGAGAGACACATCATGGGTAACTTGGAAATTAATCATATCAGGAAGATTATTGGTTTGTACCATACAAAAGTATACTATAGCACAGATGATTTGAGATATGTTCATATTATGATTATGACTAATTAAGACCATGATGGTTCTCATATTAAGTATTATAAGGTCTTATTTTTTTTTGTTTGCTCAAATTTTAATCTTTCTATGTGGTCTTTAGCTGAGAAGACTTTTCATCTGTACAGAGCCTTGGCACGAGCACATTTGAGGAAGGGAGGCAATACTTCAAGGACATTACCACACACCAGAGACATTTTATCTGGGTGGATGAAGAAAAGCATTTAGTAATAAGCAAGATGAGAAAAGAAAGGACGTGCAGCGGTCTATACCATCAATGGTAGATGGACTTAAAACAGGGTAGAGAAAGATACTGTTTCTGCGTATTTAAGAAAAATTTGTATAAGAAAATAAGAGTATGGCATCCGAAGGATTGCTAATTGTTTTTTCTGTTACAAATCATTAAGACATATTTCTAATTTTATATTACTTGTTGATCACAGGTGGCACAGTTCTCTGGTTATGTTTTAGAATGTTCATCTTATCATCATGGTGAGCAGAGTCTAGAGAATACAATAATAGAAATAGCTCAGGATTTCGTTGGAAGCAACAACATAAACATTTTGCACCTTAGTGGCCAATTCGATACAAGATTACAGGTGGGTTAACAAGGCGCTGTGAGAAAACTACTTTGTTACCCATTTTGTTCATATTTGTTTGTTTCATTTTAGGGAGACAAAGACACTGCTTGAGCTAGATACATCTTTACTGGGTTATCAAGTATCACTCGCACGATTTTCCATGAAGACGATAATATTCTACTCAACTATTTGTATGAAGATGGGCAATCAGTTGAACCCACTTAGGCACCTTGCTTGATCCATACTCCACAATTTGACATTGCATATAAGTAGCTAAGGCATGGTTGTAATTTTTAGGTATTTGCCAATCCTTCCGATGATTTTAGTCAATGGAGGTGCAGGAATTGGTAGTGGTTAAAGCACAAAAATCGCGAGTTACAATCTAAGAGTTATTGTCCGCAAATTGAAATATTTTATGAAATCAGAGGAGCTGGAAGAAATGCAACCATGGTCCAGACAGTTCTACGTCAGTAACAACTTTTTTTTACAATTCCATTTTTGTCTTAAAAAACGTCTAATATGAGTGAAAATATTTCTGTATATGTATATGAACCAACAGGAAGAAGTCAATAAAATTACTAATAGATTAGGTGTCACTTATACCACTAGTGATATCATAGATGTCCTTGACAACACTACAGTGAAAACAAGTGAGCTGCCAATCAAGACCTACACAGAAAGTTATGAAAAGAAACTTCATTCTTTTATGTTCGGAAATGACAAGTTCATCAAGGTAACTGATTAAATAGTTTTTTATCACAAAATGATTATCGTGTACTACTCTTTAATCATAATAATTTTACAGAATTACGTAATGCAAGGCGGCGTAAACGATATGAAAATTATGATACACTTAGATAAGATAAGAAGAATTTAAGGCAAGCTAGAAAAGTAGATCTTGTGAGAAAGTTTGAACTACCAAGCTCAATACCTATATCAAATATACACCTATTGGACTCAAATAGTAAACTTAGAAAGTATGAAACTCCAGAGCAAAATACGTATAGATGCCTTTTTTACAAGACCACCATTTTTTTATTTTTTTTTGTTTGTAACTAAATTGTACTATTTATTTCAATACTCAGGAAATTCTTTAACTTGAGGCTTGGCTTTTATAAAAAAAACGAAAGGTACCTTTTTCATTTACTAATTGAATGGCACAGTCTTTGGACTATTGGATGTCACATTTACTAATTGTAAATATGCAGGAAATGCTACTGGAAAAGACTAGGGTCAACTTAAAAAGCGCAAAGAACAAAATCAGATTTATTAAAGCTGTTTTCAATAGAGAAATCAATCTCTTTAACAAGGATGCAACAGAGGTAATTCTAGAGCTCAAGCACAAGGGGTTTGATATTATTATGGAAGAGAAAGCCAATCTGAGGAGAATCAAGATGGTGCCAGAGTAGCACAAAGATTTATTAGGGGATATGAATACCTCTTGTTAATGTCTATTATTAACTTTACTAAGCAGATGGTACGAGAGCTAGAGGCTAAATATGAACATCTAGATAAGCATATTTTCAAATTAGGGGAAACTTCTCCAGAAATGCTTTGGTCGAGGGATCTTGATGCTCTGAAGAAAAAACTCGATGTAAGCAATGTCACTTGTGTTTTGTTTCTTGAAGTATTAGAAATATTCCTTAATCTCACTTCTTAGTTTTGGAATGTAGATTCTTGACCAAGAAGATGAAGCTGCATATTTACAGAGAAAAATGAGGAATATCCTATCAATAAGGGAGTCATAGAAAAGCAAAGACTTTCGTTTGACTCAAATGATGGAGTTGTTGCCATAGATGAGCTACGTGTTCAAAAGCAAAAGGTCAGCATGGAAGCATTGCCATGTCAAAATGATTTTAGTTGTCTTTCTGACGAGAAGGCACACAAGAACATGGCCTTGCAATCTCAATGAAATGCATCCAGGCCTTGCAATCTCAAAGAAATACATCCACTTCTTCAATAAGATCCTCAAGCAAGAATATCAAGGTAAGCCACCCGGTAAGCCTACTCAATTTCAGCAAAGTAGTTTTGTTTCCCAGCAAGTCCATGTATTGCGCCTTATGGCTTTAAATATGCTATGATTTTCTTTTTCTCGTAGGCAAATGTAACATCTGAGCGTAAATATGAGGATTTGCTGAATGACATATGAACTCTTCAGGATAGAAATTAGCTAAATGATGGCGTAATTTGTAGAATATTTAAAATCTTCTCTAAAACCATCTGCAATAACAAGATCCTACTGGTACCGCAAGGCGTGTCAACATTATTAAGCAGCCCCATATACTATTTCGAAATTGTCAGAAACTTAGATCTGCCTTCTTACTCACTAGTATTGATTCCAGTGAATAATGCACAAGAGAATCTCAACCCTAGTGTTGATGCTGGGTCCCACTGGAGGTTGCTAGTTTAATTGAACAGTTAAGCCAGTTGACTACTATCTGAGGATTTATACTTTATCCTCAGTAAGGGCTTATGCCCAAACGTTGTTGTTGGATTTATGTTGCCCGTAGAGTGAAAGGTGGTGAATTCTCTTGCAAGATTGTAAACGGCTTAACTGCACAAGAGATACCCTCTTCCCGTAATTTTTGGAGGGTCAATTAGCGCTAACCTCATTGTTTTGGGGACTGCCTACCACTTGGTACTTTGACCCATTGACAATTTATTTGTCACCACATTGATAAAGTTGAAAGGAGAAGCCTAATGTCACGGCCCACTCTTAACCTGTAGAGAGGGATATTGACATCTGTGGAAGTATGGCTGGAGCAGCATGCTCACTCCACTTTATATCAAAAATATCCAATTGCTAGTCAGGATTTGGATGATAGGGCGGATAGATGGGTGCAAAATATAGAAGAGAAACTTAAGAGAATTTCCTAACAAATTAATTGATTTGATGGTCATTTTACATGTAAAAATCAACTTAGCATGTAGAACTACAGCTGCTGCAAGGGTATTGAAGTAACAGCTTTGCTCTTATCATTGGGACTTAGGAGTATGTCGTTTCAGGTAGGTAGCCTTTGATGGCATTGAAAGGAAAGAGATGCTAGTTAAAAGTAGGTCACTTGATGACGTTGGAAACAAGACACTTTTATTCATAAGCATAACAAAAGGCCTAACGGTTTCATGGATAAACCTTAGCAATGTTTTTGTATTAGGTATTTATTTACAAGGATGTGTTTCTATCTGACATGCTATGACTACCTGCCTTGATATTTCCCTTCGGGTTCTGGAGCTCCTTGCTTGCACTCTACCTGCCTTGGTTTACTGTTTTTTTAATATTTTGTACAAATTTCCCTCCACACGACATAGCTCATATTGATGGGCTTTTTCATACCATGTAAAGTTGAAGATTTAGGAAGAATTTTTTTTGTTCCTTACTGGAATGTAAATCATAACTACACTATTGCAGAAATGGTGTCATATAAATTAGGCCCATATGTTGTTTTGACTTGTTTGGCTAGTTGTTGCTGGCAATAAGTTTCTGAAATTTAAGATTCGTTGTTCCACCTGGTGTTGTTTAGAGGAATGCATATTTTTACAACTTTTTCAGACAAATATTGTATGGTGAAAATAATTAGACAAATCACAATTATCTAATAAAGCAGAATTTAAATACAGAATGCTCCTTACAATAGAGATGGGTCAAAGTTATTATCCATTAAGAAGTTTGATGTGGGTTTTCATATATTACTGAAATCACAGAGTTAGGTCAAAGATTGTAACAACAAAGCTTACCTCTTGTTGAGGCCCCAGAGAAATAAATGACGAATTGCCATGCAGCAGGGTATGCTCGCACAATTTGATAGATTTGTGAAGGTCCCTTAGGTGTGCCCATTTTGGAAGTCTCCTAAGGCCTGCATTTCAGATAAACTAATAATACTAACAACTCTTTAGGCTTAATAGTTCTTGATGGAATTCGTAACAGCAATAAAGCCAAACCGTATTCATCGATTGGTGCATCATAGTCATAGCTAGTCGTAATGAACGGCCCTCCAGTAGTGCGACCAAAGTTTGTTCCACCATGGTACTTCAAAAGGATAAAGAAAACCTGATTAACTTTCAGAAATATGGAATTTTCACTAGTTATTCATACTGAGAAAGTGCATTCATATGACAAAAAATGTATCCAGATGCTTGAACTTGACAGTAAAATCCTTAGTAGCACAAACAACAGAAAATAAATATCAGTGTGCTTTTGTTAAGTTAGAATATAACTTGTGCAAAAGCAAATACCACAGAGTAATTCTGAACGCTGCCACCTTTCCCAAAAAAACGTGCAACAGAAAATGCAACATCTTCAGGGGGTCTGTGGGGATTACTTTCACCAAAGGTCTGGAACCTACATTCAAATAGGAAGAAAGAACAAGGAGCAAATCATTTAGCTTCCCTTTAAAAAAAAAACTACCTCATTAACTCCATATTGTGCTATAAAGAAACATGAGAAGTACTAAATGTAGTCTGTTACTAATAGAAGTATGTCAAATTCGTTACCATCCTGGCCAATTCTCTGTCCAAATTTTTGGCTTGGTTGGCGAATTTGGCTTGAATTGATCGCAGTAAAATGAATTGCAAGTGTTTATCTGGAAAAGTAAATTTGAACGTGTGAGTAGAACTGCAAAAGAGAAGTTACAGCATCTACTAAAAACTCTATTAACATCAGTATCAATCACGCAAATATGCCAAGATGCTACGAATCACATAACCATGAAAAGAAAAGTTACAGAAGCTGATACTTGTAGTTGTAGACGGTCCTGATAGTGACAGCTATAGCAGTTCTATATCACCAATTGTAAGGTTACAATTTCAAGTACCACAAATCATCTTCCATTCACCGTTAAGTTTTTTCCGTAACTGTGATGGCTCAAATTTTGCAAAAACATTTCAAAGAATTTTATACCATACACTCTTGGTGACAAAATACATCAGATGTGCTAGTCTTTCAAAGAATTTTATACCCTACACTGAAATTTGACCAGCATGTTTCATGAAGCAATTCATGCTTGAAATTTGCATCAAGCAAATTGTGTTGAATGTCAGAAACTAACCGCTGGATCAGGGGCATCATACTGTTCGCACATGATCCAAGGGACACCAGTATTCTGAGCCAGAGCTATACTAGCTGCCCACATTACATATGGCTTGGCACCAGCTCCGTCCGTTTGTTCCATACCTCCATACTCATTTTCAACCTGCAGTGCACCAATTCTGATGTCAATTGTGAGGTACACCTATCTCAAAGTAGATAGAAACAGATTGATGTTTCGGTGTCCCAATTAGGATACTAGTATAACAAGTATCCAGACCTGAGCTAGGATGATGTGCCCACCCTGCGAAGCGAAGAACTGCTCTTTCTTCATCATATCCACGATGTATGTCGTGAATCTCTTCATGTGAGACTGCATCAGAAAATTGTTGCTAAAATCGTCATCAAACATGCAAACTCCCCACATAAAACGGCATAAAATTGACAAGCCTACTGGACCTTGAACGGCTTGTTGTTCAGTCGGAACACCGTCCCTGGCACGTATGGGAAGGGACACTGAAAACTAAAGTAACATAATGGAAAACTGTTTACATGTGATCTGAAGACAAGGCAAATGAACTGAGGTCTGTAGTTCTACAGGTTGAATTATATCACCTCCCTAGGACTTTGTTCTTTTGTTTTTGGCTCCCACAGCACAATTTCATTGTCAACACTCTGCATATTAAAGTTAGCATCAATGAGATATACTCATCCTACAGGCGTCAACCAAATTAGCATCGGAAAAAAGGTTGTAGCATCAATGCAGCAGCTGCAACTGATCATTTAGCAACTAAGGAAAGATCCTTACAAGACCTGCTTGCTCCACACTCTGGTCTTCATCGGAAGAATTTCCACAATCGTTTCCTAAATATGCAAGGGATTGGCGAACTATGTCGAATTCAATTCCAACAAACTAAGTTCCAAAGTGACAGCAAAAGAGGAATTTTGATGCTTGGGTTGAGAAATTTGTTTGCCCAAGCTCAATTAGGGCAAGAGCCAATCCTCTATGAATCTTCCATTGGCCTAAATCTGGGACCAGAACTGGATTTCTTTCTCTAGAACTAAGTTGGACTCGTAATGACCCCTCTCGTTATCACGAACAGCTCAGCAGGCAGGAAGCAAGCAAACAAGTTGCATCATAGAAGCTCAAGAACACACAGGCACCTAAGTACCTAACGCACACGCAACCAGTCGAGAAGTCGAAGCTTTGGGGCGGAGCTCACCATGGGGTGGAAGCAGGCGCCGAAGTCGTGCGACGCGACAAACACGTGGTCCGCCCCGCCGGAGCGGTTCCAGTACGGCATCTGCCCCCGGAGGAGCTCCACCGCCTCGGCAAGCAGGCCGCGGGCGTGCAACAGCTCCGAGGAGCCAGATCTACATCCACGGCCAGATCCGGCCTCTCCGACTGTCCTCCCCGCACTGGCCCACCATTCTGAGGTGGCCCACGAGCAGCAGCTGCGTATAACCAGCCCCCTCACGGCGCGCCGTCGCGGGAGAAAACCAAACCGCCGGGGTCAGCGAGCTCGCGGCACAGCCGAGGCAGCGGGCCGACCTGGCGTGGGACGCCACCCGAGATGCAGCCAGGCGGAAAGAAGGAGGTCGCCGCCACTTCGCCCCTCCAAAAAAAGGACCTGCTCCTCGCCGGCCGTGCGCGCGAGCGAGGAGGCGGCGGCCGCGCGGGGAGGCGGAGCTGGGAGGAGGAGCATCCTTGACGATCTTCGCGAAGCGAACCAAATCGTACCGCTCCTCGAAGTAGTACTGCAATCCATTCTGACCATTCACCAATCGCACACAAAAACACACAGGTTTATCACGGATCGAAGAGGCTAAATGCATCACAGATTTTGGAGAGACGCCCTGTACCTGGCCGGGGGCGGGCTCGTGGCCGTTCCAGAACACGTAGGTCTCGACGCAGTCGGCGCCGCCGTCCTTGGCCTCGGCTACCAGCTTGGGCCACATCTGCGAGCACGAGCAGCAAGGTTACCGCGGTAGTACCACCGCAATGCGTGCCCATTGCGCGCGCGCGGTGCGTGTCTGGTGGGCGCAGGGGAGCCGCGGCCGTACCTCTGGGACGCTGCGGGGGTAGTGGATGGAGGTGGAGATGAGGAGGCGGCGGCGGCCGGAGATGATGAGGGAGCGCTGGTCGTTCGTGACGCTGGAGTTGGCGCCGTCGGCGGTGGTGGCGAGCAACGGTATTAACGGCAGCAGCCTCCAGAAGGTGGCGGCAGCGGTGCCCGCCATGGCTGCCGGCGAGGTGGTCGATACGGTGTACTATGTACGAGTACGACGCGGCGGTGGTGGTGGTATAAATAGCCTGCGCAGCGTGCGCCGCGCCGGAGAGTGGAGCGCAGTTGTATGCTATGCTCGGAATTAGGGAGGGAACGGATTGGATGCGGCACCTCTGGGTGTGCTGTGCCGTGCCCACCGTTCGACACGATGTGGACGCCCCATCTCTCCCGCTGTTCCGCGCAAGCAAACGCATCGCACGCAGTGACGCAGCTGGCTTGTATAGATGTCCAAACGGTTCTCCGGGCGGCACGGCCCGCTACAGTGTGGTCCGTTAAGGCACGGTTTCTATAGCGGGCTGTGTCGTGCTGACTCACGTGCTGAGATCTCAATCTAGGCACGGTCGGTACGAGTCTGAATTGGCATGTGGGCCAACTGTCAGTCCATTAGCACGTTTGGTCTATAAAATCTGAAAATATGAGGTGAAAAAATAAGAAAAATAGAAAAAAAATAAAAAAATTATGGAAAAAATGATGGACCGACCGGGCCGTGCCCGTGCTTGAGCCATGCCCGTGCCAGCCTGGTGGCAACCGTGCCGTACCGGGCCGGCCCACAGACTGAGGCGCTGGCCCAAACAGGCATGACCAAATGGGCCGTACCGGTACGGCCCACCGACTTTCATGCCCGGACCGAGCCGACAAGGCACGGCCCATCTAGCTAACTATACTGTGTTGGCAGCCGGCGGGAGGACGGTACGTGCGTTACAACTGTTGAATTTTTTTTATTTTTTAAATTTTTTTGTTTTTTAATTTTAAAAATAGACTCTCATAGGACTTGTTTTTAAATTTAATCCTTTTTAGCTACGCCACTTTACCTGACGTGGCAAGACAATAATATTATGATAGGAGAAGTCAAGGTGACCGTGTTATTTTGTTATGCCGGCCAGAATAACACTATCATCCCAATCAAGCTACAGTAACAACATAATGTTGTCACATCAAGTTAGGCCAAAAGGTGTAGATTTAAAAATAAACTTTAAAATGGTTTATTTTTAAAATTAAAAAATAAAAAGTATAAAAAATAAAAAAAATTCGCAGCTGTTGGGCGTGGCCGATGGGTTCGTGGGATAGCGGGCTAGCAGCCACGGCGGAGTGCGCAGGAGATGTGGAATGCGAGGCGACGCGGTGGGGCGGGGAAAACCGGGAACCGTGGAGCGAGTCGGCGTCGCGGACTCGCGGGCGCATGTGACCTTGGTCGGGCCTCGGGCGACGATGAGAGTGAGAGCGACAGGGCCATGCTCCGCTCGGGGCCCAGGCGGTGGACCCTTTCCAGTCTCCTGGACGAGTGCCACGTTTTCGTGCCGAGCACCGTGTAACGCAGCCGACAGGATCACAGTGCATGTATGTTCTGGGTTGTTTTTAGGTTCTGTGTACGCTGTCCAGTGCTCTGTTATAACTTTGAACAAGTTTGAAAACTTCTTTAACTCAAACTTGGACGGAAATCAACTTCAGACAGGGATTGCAATCCACTTTCAACTTCAGAATATATTAAAACAATCCCTGAAGAAAAAACAGTTTCAACCACAAAAATCCCCACTTTCACCTTCTAGTGTTTTTATGTTTCAATTTGGCTAGGGAGCTTCACAACTAGGGGCATTCTAGGTTTGATGTTAATCTCAAACCTGTAAAAAAAATCGGCATTATCAAATTTTGACAACGTCAGGATACAAAGAGCTACTAGGTCAGTTAACTAACCAAATTTTAATAAGATATACTTATAGTGTTTGGTAGGTTTGGATTTGTTGTCACAATTTTTGGTATGACAGGGTATTTAAAGCATACATGATTTGTTATCTTACCAAAAATTAGATTACGCCAAAATCTATGACAAGATTTGGTATGGCATAGGTATTTAAAGCATGCATGATTTGTTATCTTACCAAAAATTAGATTGCGCCAAAATCTATGGCAAGTTTTGGTATGACAGGGGTATTTAAAGCATGCATTATTTGTTATCTTAAAAAAATTAGGTTGCGCTAAAATCCAATAATGTTATTTTTTTCTCTTTTTGAGGAGGTGGGGGTAAAACAAATCATACATGCTTATATAATCCTATCGTACGAAAAAATGGGTAAGATAACCCATTTTATATTTTTAACATGCCAAAATTTGATAAAACTGAGTAACATTAAACCAAAATCAAGATAGCAAATACTCAACTCCCTCCATCTCAAAATATAGCTATTTTTATATTTAAATTTTATCTTGAATATAACAACAATGATTTTTGCCTGTAAACTATCCATTCTATCCCTAAACACCATTAACATATAAACCCCACACCCACCCACTTTAATAAGGAGCATTTTAGACATTTTATCTTAATTTTTAATCTATTCAAAAACTTTAAATATAACTATATTTTTTTACAGAGAAAGTATATTGGTGAGGCAAGAGAAAGTAGATTGATGAGGCAATGAAATTGGAAGACCTTTTTAGCGAGGGAAGTTAAATCCATCTATCTATTATATTATAAAGATAACTTAAAAACATCACGATCAATCCAAAATTCTATATTTATTAAAGAAAAAAAAGATTTGGACGGTTAGATCTCGATGGGATCTATTAGCAGATAAAAAAAATATAGAGTTGTACGGCTATACAAGTAAAGATTAAAAAGTACTAGGTTTATATAGAAATCAATAAGTGGTACTACTATAAAACAATTTTAGGAGAGAGGAGCTGTCGCATTGAGTTTAAAAAAAATCAAAAGTCTGTCCAAGAGCCTTTGCATTCCAGGACTTTCTTTAGCTGTGATTATAAAAAGATGTCATTTTGCAACATCTAGCAGTTTTGTTAAGGACACGACCACAAATTTAGGCGCCCGATAAGAATCTGATTTCGGTGTTTCTTGCTTGAAGAAAAATAGTTTATTACTCGATCAAATATTTCACGTGATCAAATGTTTTGAAGAGACACCACATTCAAAGCATATTTGCAACACCGTTAACACTCTATATGAAATATTGAGTTCTAACTACTAAAACAATTAAAAAATCACAAAATCAAAATTTAAAGTGTGCAACAACATCGAATTTCAGTGAAGATATCTCGTTTCTCGCACTCGTACTTCAACTGTTGAAAACATCAAAAAAAAATGCAAAGCGCCTTCTTTCTCCCTCCAGAACCGATCCCACCAGGCAAGTCTTTCCGGTTAAAATACTTCACACAAATGCCGTGGTGAAGACATGGTAGAAGAAGAAATCAAGCAAGGTGGCCGGCTCCCATGGTGGATGGACTTGCTACTCACCATCAGAAGCAAACTCCCATGGCCATGTCGCCTCTTCCACCAAACAGGAGAGCTAGCACGCAGATCTCACGGTCGTCTCACCTCTGCTTGCGGCGGTGTCTTCTTTGCCGCTGCCGCCTTATCGTCGTCATCCGCGCTGCTGCTCTCGTCGGGGAACACAAGCAGCGTGTCGAGGCTTGCCGCAGCTTCACCCATGTCTATGGGTGCAGCGGGCTTCTCCACCGGCGGCATCCCCACGAGGATGTCTCCATGCGCTCGCAACGGCGCAGACTCGGCGGTGAGCACGAGGTCCACCAGGTCGCAGAGGATGGCCGGCGGTGGGAGCACGAGGACTCCAGACCCTACAGCCCGTGCCCGCCGCCTACCGGCGTCAGGGAGAGGGGAGGAGCGAGACAAACGGGAATCCCATTTTTTCCCCAGATCGGGCGCTTTCACAGAAGCATTTTCCTTTTCTTAACCATATATTTGAAATCTCAATATCATTTTAGATATATAGATAGGGTTGGTTTGTGCACATCTGAGTTTACAAAAACACTTTGGCACCAGTATATACTTTATGGAATTACATAGATATATCATAGTAAAATCAATATATTCTCTCTGGTTTTTAATAAATGACGCTGTTGATTTTTGACACGTTTGACCATTTATAAGGAAATATGATTTATTTTGTTATGACCTGGTTTATCATTAAAATAACTTTAAGTATGACTCATATTTTTTATATTTATATCAATGTTTTGAATAAGTCAAATGATCAAATATTATGACAAAAATTAACGATGTTATTTATTAACAAACCGGAGGTAGCAGTTGGACACACTCACTAACACTCGCAATACAATTTAGAGACCTATTTCTAGATGTGTTTAGTTGGTCATCAATGGGGTATCTTTAATCGAGCATGTCAGTTCCTTAAGTTTTTTAGGGGCCTCAGATAAAATACATTAACTTTATATAATTATATAGGATTTTTACACAAATCAGTTCAATCCGTGCAAAATTCACTAAAATTTCCATGGACAGGCCTTATGCACAAACCAGAATGAGAAATTTGCATTGTACCACTGTCAAGAGTGGGCTTCGCTAAAATACTACTCCCAATATGACACACACTATAATACCCTTATAATCACTACAAACTCTCTTGTTTACCATTGTGATATTTTTTAACATATTATCCTTTCTCTAACCACATCAACAGACACCTTTGCCCTTCACACCTGAATCTCCTTTTGCCTGCTCTTTTTTCATAGCTAGCCTGTGGCGTATGCCGTCCCTTTGCACCAAGCTGTTGCTACTACATGTAAAAAAGAAGTTGTGTCATGAACATGTCCAATAAAAAATATTCCACTTTAGCATAAAACATTATTATAATAAAAAGAACACAAATTAGATGAGCATATGGCTGCCGGCCTCCTCCTAGGTCTAAAGCAAAATAAAAAATTCAAGCCAAATTGAAGATGTGAAATTGCAACCGGGAAGTCAAAAATTGAACCAAAAACCGCACCTTCACAAATAGGGGCGCAGGATCAAGGCCACCTTCGCGAGCTATCGCAGATAGGGCTTGGGAAGAAAAGAGAGGGTAGCCAGCACATGCGAGAAGAAAGAGGGATGGGAGGGGGCACCACTGGTCAACCCATTCTCGTCGTCCTAGGGATGGCGCACGAGGAGGAGCTCGCCGGCTGCCGCCTTGTGGCCGTGGTAAAGTAGCGATGTGCAGGAGAGAGATGAAAAGGAGAAAGGAACCAACGACTGGAACAAACAATTTGGGTTGAATGCAAAGTGAACGAGTGCATTTTGGTCCTTTTTATGACTGGAAGGTGAAAAAAATTAAAATAGACTAAAAACGCCTACAATTGTAAATGAGAGAGTTTACCGTGATTATAATAGTATATTTCGGTATGTTTTATATTTAGAGTGGCATTTTAACGAACCACACACTTAGAATGGTATAATCGCAAATTTCTCAACCAGAACAAAGCATCCAGTTCCGCCTTCCAGTGGCAGTTACGTAAGCCCGAGGCCTCCGCCCTCCGCTCTTGCAGTAGGGGACACACATCATTCTCGTTTCCTCCCCAAAACCTCACTCGTTCAGACACCAAGCTGATGGCGGACGCGGCCTCATCCTCCGCGGCTGCCCCGTCGTTGGACTCGGAGGCGATTGCCGCCGTGGTGGAGGCGGCACCACCGGAGGAGATGATGCTGGTGGCAAAGTGGAAAGGGAAGGACTACACGGTGCAGGTGGTGGGGGACGACATGCTAGGGGAGTTGAAGCGGCGCATCTGCGAGGTCACGGGGGTGACCCATAAACGGCAGAAGCTGCTCTACCCCAAGGTCAGGCTCAACGAGTTCGAAGACTCTGTCCTCCTCTCGCCCATCCCCTTCAAGCCCAACGTCAAGATCCAGATGGTTGGGTGATCGCAATCCCCCTTCCTCCTCAAACCCTACACCTCCATGCTCCGTCTTGTCTCCTCACTCGTGTGCTTTAGATACCCTGCAGTCAGCGTCACAGCAGGATGCACTCATCTTCCATTTTTTACATGCCCAGCTGCCTCACCTTCCCCCCCTTTTTTTTTACTTTTCTAATTCAAGTAGGGTTTGTAGGAGTTCGAAATTTTTTTGCCGCGTCGACACTCATCAGATTCGGGATGACATGCACCTGACACGGCTTATATAGGCCCAATGAATGAAGCAACAAGGCTGGGCACAGGTTCAAACACTTAAAAAGGTGAAAATACCCAAAGAATTGTTTCTTAATTAGGCCCATTTGGATTGGAGGTTTTTCAAAGTAATTTCAAAGAAATTGAACTGGGGAAATTCCAGCAAAATTCCTGCATTCCAAACAGTCTCTGTTGGAAGATTTAACTGTACCCAGAATAGGGCTTCTCTCATGACAGTCTAATTTTAATTATTTGACCCCTATTTATTCACGAAGAGGCACTAAATGAAACACACGGTTACACCATGTGTCCATAAAAGTACGTTTTACTACGGTTAAACCATGTTTGTATAACAGTTCGTATGAATTTTGTATTGAAGTCATCAGTAAATTTGTATTGGACAAATCTAATGACTTACTTTGTAGCAACAGTTTCTTAAAAAAAAATACAAATCCCCTTTTGGGGGAGAGGGTTGGATTGTTAGTGTGGATGATTTAGAAGATATAATTGGGGGACATGTATGGTTGGGTTTCATTTGTATATTTGGCGGAATTTGGCATATCTTAACCAAACCCTTCGCATGGGCTCGCCGTGCATTTGTATGGTCTGGAAAAGCTTACTTATCTTATAGTTTAGGCGCTTCGAACCTCTGTGCGTCGCCTCAAATTTGGAGGCTTGGGCGGTGTTGACCTTGTCCTCGAGACTATCGACAACGTTCCGATCGGCAACGTCTCCCGGACCACCTGATGTGTCTTGGAAGGGAACGAGGCCGATCTGCTGTGCATCGAATCGGATCTCGCACTTCTTCGACATTGACACAGATTCGACTTTGCTCGAGGTTAGGGTTTAAGAACTGCGGCGCGGGGTGACAGGGGAATGATGAGGCTGTTGTTGCGATGGACGACCCTCAAGCTTACTGACATTCACCATGGATGCCGAGCATTGGATCTGGCGTGCCCTTCCTCCCATTCGCATAGGATGGGAGAGAACGAAGCGGATCGAGTGGAGAGCGAGAGCGAGCGGACGAAGGAGAGGATGACGACGTCACGACCGCTTCTCCATGGACGCCGAGTGCGTCTAGGGTTAGGGTTTGGGGAGAGAGGGAGAAGGCGCAGGAGAAGAGACGGCGAGGCAGGGAGTTCTTCTATAACCATACCGGGCTGGCCCGGGCACGAAAACCGGCAGGCCGTGCCATGTTTGTCACAGCCCTAAATCTAATTTCAGGTAATTGGTGTATGCCCAACTGTCATTAGAGTGCACAATTTAGTTTTTGCTTTGTCACTTCATGTAAATTAAAGTTGCTTTAATTAAACCCTAATCGGCAAAAACCAAACATTACCAAAATGTGCATCAAATTAAACAGAAGTGTATATGGGAAATAATTTATTCAAATACTAGTTTATTTATCATGAATTAACATGATTTTTCCAGAATTTAATTCATTATTTTGGATGCATTAAATATTCCAACAAATTTCAGCCAGTGTCCTTTTCTTTAACACATGCATTTGTACAGTCTAAGGAATTTCTAAAGATGATTGGGTGCACATAAAATCATGGAAAACTTCCTGTAAACACTATCCCACATAATTGATCCACTGTAAATTTTACATGATTTTATCACTTCAATAAATGCTTCAATGAAATCCCTCAAATCAGCAAAACTAGGGAGCTAGCTGAAATGAATAGGTATACTTCTAAAATTTACCAAATGAAAATGAAGACTAATTAGACAGTGCCCTTTTGCCAAAATGTGTGCCAACATGAACTCTACAACCAGTAATTTTGGCTTAATTTAATTCTCAAATAAATCACATAAAATAATAAGAGCAAATCCCTAGGGACATAAACTACACTGCAGAAAACTGGATCAGTATGCCTACTTTGCAATTTCATCAAAGATTAACCAGACCACTTCTAACCACGAAATTTGGCCACTGGTTAAACACATATTTCTCTACCTCCAATAATTTTCCCATAATTTATATCCCTTATTAACCTACTGAAATCACAGATGCAAGACAGCTGTCCATACAGCTCACAACCCTTAGTCTCTAGAGTATTCTCCTCCCATCTCTCACTTCCAGGTCGACCCCACAAGACCATGGCCCACCTGTAAACCTTTGCAAGTTTTGGGACAGTGTGTTTTACCCAACTTCTACCCATACTCCTCTCCTCTCCATAGGTTTCCACTACATGGACCCACTAAACATAGTCACAATCTAGCCAAAAATGTGTAGAACATTGTTTCCTTACATGTGGGACCCACCAAGGATACTGTGGAGCTGGAGCAGCTCAGCAGTTGCATGTCACACGTGTCAATATCTCGTTCTTCTCCCTCACAGCACACAGAGACACATAGATGAGCTCAACCATTGAAACCTCGACATTTTTGCTCCAAATCTCGCCAGAAGAACCCTCTTCTCATCTTCTTCCCGTTCCCACCGGAGAAACCCACGGAATCCCCAAGGATCACCGCCGGCAGCCTCACCTTTCCCTCAGCCGGCAGCGTTCGATCGGTCCCGAGCCAACGCCGGTGAATACCATCCTTTCCCAACCATTGAAACATGATCCCCCACTCCTAACCATCCCATTTTCATACTTGGTTGCTGTGGCGCCTCCCGACTAGGTGGAAGGCCACTATGTGCATAAGGCACCCGATCCCAGGATCAGTAGTCGGGTACGCACAACAATGATACAACACAGAGTTACAATAATACATAACAGAGTACTTACATATACGTACAAGGAGATCCATCCAGGACAGACCCGGGATGGGCAAAATAATCAACTGGTAAACTAGCGAAACAGCAGAACAGGGCGGAAGCTGGACAAAACTACTCACAGGCTCGGTTGGGAACTAGCCTCGAAACCTTCAGAGGTCTTCGTAGTCGGCCTGGTCTTGGAGGAACTCGGCAGCAGTCGGATCTTCGTCTTCCACTCCAAAACCTACTATACATATATATGAACAAGGTGAGTACTTTCGTACTCAGCAAGCCGGGAATGATGCCATGTTGGTTAGACAAGAAGAGCTAAGGGTTTCATTTGCGAAAGACTGCCTTATTAAACTCTTTTCTTTGCAAACACTAGTGAGTTCCAAATTTTAGTTGGCGGACAGAGGCTCACGCCTCCATCCATTCCGCAAGTTGCTTTTCAACAACTCACCACTTAAAGAATCAAGCATAATCATACATGTTCTTATTATCTTTTACTTTGCATTTGTTGGTCCTTTATCTCCCGAGTAGCTACAACCACTCGTTGACCCTGAGACTCGGCTACAACCAAATCTCAGCTGTGGCACTTGATGCCCGCTACACTGGCTACAACCAGCTAGCTAGTCGGCCGCCCTGGCTACAACCCGGGGGCTCATCATCGCTGCCCTGGCTACAACCCGGGAGCATGATCTTCATCCTGTTTACTTTTCATACACTTGTTTATGGTGCTTAACACCCCGGACCACACAGATCCGTTTCTGGCCACACAGGCCTTCCGTTTGCTTACTTGGCAAACTCAGGTCACGGTTCCCTTTCCATCAAACACTTTTCACAAATCACTGACAAACAAATCTACGCCATGGGAATCGATCCTTAATGATAATACATAGCCAAGCACACAGGCACTGTCTCTGTACATCAAGATTTTCACACAAATCTTTCCTTTATTTCCCAAAACGCGCCGATACACAGGTATCGGGTTTTCCAAACTGTTTAGTAAAACCATCATTTTTCCCAACGACAAATAACGTTGCAGAGCTAAGCCATTTTACTCGGCATCGTATCCCTCAGATAGGATGCTAGCGTGCCATTTGTGGGGCTCTTCAAGGGGGAAATATAACAACATCTACAAATAAGTGCTACTACTGGGCGGGTCCATCGGTTGCGCTTGCATAAACCGAGGCCAACAGTTTAAAAAGGTGTAACTAAGCATGCATATATTTTCCAAACAACATAGTTTTGCATATATGGGAAACAATATGATCAAAGAGGCTTGCCTTGTTCCAAGGAGGGGTCTCTCTTCGGCGAAGGTGGCTTCGGGATCGTCCACACGGTTCAGGTTCTGAACAAGCAGAAAGAAAACACTGATAAGCAGGAGAAGTAAAACACCAAGAAAAAGGATCAAGAAGTAGTCGGCTGCAGAAAGGGGGCAGTCGGCTGAACCAGGCTGCGAACCAGGCGACAGAGCTCCAAAGCTTGAGAGGATGAAAACTTAGCAGAGCTGGAGCTGGCCGGTTTTGCAAAACAAAGGAAGAAGGGGGCACGGTTGCCATATATATAGCCGACGTGCAAGGTTGGGGCACGGTGGAGCTGGGCAACGGGTGGAGCAAGGAAGTCAAGATGAACTGACAGGGATATGACAGGAAGTGACTTTGGAGTCCAACTGGTCAGAGGAGTTGGCAGGCACTCTGTAGCTGCGATGAGACATTAAGGTCAAGGCTAGGACAGGTTGGAGAAATCTCACTGACCGGGCTTCGGACTGACCACTGGTCCAAGCGATACTGCGGTTAGGTGAAGATTGATTTCTTCACTTCGGTAGTCCGGCGTCCAACGGGTGGGTGCAACTCGGGGACAAAGAAGCAACAGGTCTCAACAAGGTAGTCGGCCACATCACCGTGCTCACTCGGCAGCAAAGAGGTCCGAGTAGACAAGGATAAGGGCAGGATACAAGGACTGAGTAGCAACTCTACTCGGCACAAGAGAGAAGGTAGTCGGCTGGCCGGGGAGAGGGAAAACGGAGGCACAGCTGACAGGATAGGAAAAGATTAGGATCCAGAAAACCAGTTACAACAGGGAAAAGGAAAGCGGGTCGTTACAAACCTCCCCCACTTAACAGAATCTCGTCCGAGATTCGGGCTACTCGGCAAAGAGCTCCGGGTACTCAGCTTGAAGCGATCTTCTCGTTCCCATGTAGCTTCGTTTTCAGAATGGTTACTCCATTGCACCTTGCAGAATTTGATTGCCTTTCGTCTTGTATGTCTGTCCCTTGTCTCCAAAATCCGAATAGGGCGTTCCTTGTATGTAAGGTTGCGTTGTACGTTGATCTCTTCCAACGGAACTTGCTCTTCTGGGATGCGAAGACATTTCTTCAACTGGGATACATGGAACACGTCGTGGACGTCAGAGAGTTCTTCGGGTAACCTCAGTTGATACGCCACTACTCCGCGTCTGTCGACGATAGGGTAAGGTCCGATATAGCGAGGCGCTAGCTTTCCACCCATTCCAAATCTCTTTGTTCCTCGTAGGGGTGATACTCGGAGATACACATGGTCTCCTATCTGAAACTCGAGCTCTCGTCTCCGATTATCTGCATAGTTCTTCTGCCGGGTTTGAGCTGTCTTCAAGCGCTCTCGGATAACCTTAACTCGCTCTTCTGCCTCTTTCAAAATGTCTGGTCCAAAAACCATCTTTTCTCCTACGTCTGTCCAACAGAGTGGGGTTCTACACTTGCGTCCATATAGAGCTTCATTGGGGCCATCTGGATACTGGCTTGATAGCTGTTATTGTAGGAGAACTCGGCATAAGGCAGACAGAGATCCCAGGTTCCTTCAAAATCCAAGGCACATGCTCTTAGCATATCTTCCACGATCTGGTTGACTCTCTCGGTTTGCCCATCCGTCTGGGGGTGATATGCGGTACTGAAATTCAGGTTAGTGCCCATTGTCTCATGCAACTTTTGCCAAAAGTGGGAGGTGAACTGAGCTCCTCGGTCAGACACTATCTTCTTTGGGACTCCATGTTGGCAGATAACCTTGGTCAGATACAGCTCGGCTAGCTTCTTGGCCGGGTAGGTTGTCTTGACGGGGATAAAGTGGGCGACCTTGGTCAGTCGATCCACTATTACCCAGATGGAATCATGTCCTGCCGGGGTCTTAGGTAATCCAACGATGAAATCCATTCCTATTTCTTCTCATTTCCACTCGGGTATCCTTAAGGGCTGAAGCAATCCTGCTGGCTTCTGATGCTCTGCTTTAACCCTTTGGCAAATGTCACAGACTGCGACATACTCGGCAATATCTCGCTTCATTCCAGGCCACCAGTAATGATCCTTAATATCCTTGTACATCTTGGTACTTCCTGGGTGGATGGAATAAGCGGACTCATGGGCTTCTCTCAAGATCAAGTCTTGGATTTCCTTTCTGTCGGGCACGCAAATGCGTTTCCCAAACCAAACAGTTCCTTTGCTGTCGATGGAGAACTCGGGGGCTTTTCCCTGGGTCATGCTTTCCTTTAGAGATACAATCTTTCATCTACTTTTTGAGCTTCTCTGATCCGGTCCTCCAAGGTAGGCTGAATCAGCAAAGTCGCCAGCGTTCCTGGCTTGACCATATTATCCTTAGCTTTTCCAGCTCTCGACTTAGCTCGGGTTGAAGGGGCGGGTCAAGATGGCATTACAATGGACTTTCCGACTGAGGGCATCGGCAACAACATTTGCCCTGCCAGGGTGGTAATGTATTCCAAGCTCGTAATTCTTAATCAACTCAAGCCATCTTCTTTGTCTGAGATTAAGCTCCGTCTGAGTGAAGATGTACTTCAGACTCTTATGATCGGTGTATACTTCACACCGGTTTCAACCAGGTAGTGTCGCCAATATCTTCAAGGCATGCACTACTACTGACAACTCTAGGTCATGGGTCGGGTAGTTCAGCTCATGGGTCTTAACTGTCTTGAGGCATACGCAACCACTCTTCCTTCCTGCATAAGCACACAGCCTATGCCTAGTCGGGATGCATCACAGTATACCTCAAAGTCTTTCCTGATATCCGGAAGGATCAACACAGGTGGGGTAGTCAGCCTTTTCCTTAAACTCCATGAAACTTTTCTCACAGGCGTCACTCCATTCAAACCTCTTTTCCTTTTTTTAGCAATTCTGTCATGGGTTTGGCAATCCTTGAAATCCTTCAATGAATCTCCGATAATAACCAGCCAAACCTAGGAAACTTCTCACTTCCGTGACCGTAGTCGGGGATTTCCAAGAAAGCACGTCTCTCACTTTCCCCGGGTCCACTTCTACTCCTTGGGCAGTGACCACCATGCCCGAGAAAAAGCAACTCGGTCTAGCCAAAACTCACACTTCGAGTACTTGGCAAACAACTGGTGCTCTCTTAACTTTCCTAGAACCATTCTCAAATGTCCAACATGTTCTTGCTCGTCCTTGGAGAAGATTAGGATATCATCATAAATACCACGACAAACTTGTCGAGATATTCCATGAATACCTTATTCATAAGACTCATGAAGAAAGCTGGAGCATTAGTGAGTCCAAAGGACATCACCGTATACTCATATAATCCATATCGGGTCAGAAAGCTGTTTTGGGTATATCTTCAGATCTGATCTTCAATTGGTGGTATCCTGATCTCAAGTCAACCTTAGAGAAAACTTTAGCTCCTTGCAGCTGGTCGAACAGATCATCTATCCTTGGTAGAGGATACTTATTCTTGATGGTTACTCCATTCAGTGCGCGATAATCAACGCACATCCTTTTGGTCTATCCTTCTTTTCCACTAGGAGCACTGGAGCTCCCCAAGGTGATGTGCTTAGGTCGCACAAAACCTAGGCTCTCAAGTTCTTCTATCTGCTCTTTCACTTCGGCTAACTCATTAGCCGCCATTCTATAGGGTCTCTTGGATATGGGTGCTGTGCCGTAATAGCACTCTATAGAGAAATTCAATCTCTCTATCAGGGGGCATTCCGGGTAAACTGTCTGGGAAGACATCAGGTACTCATTGATCACCGGCACTTCTTCCAAAGGGACTATTTGCATGGAGCTCAGGAGGGGTCGGTTCTTAGGGTCTCCAAGGGAGGCAAACTTCACTTCTTGTCCAAAAGGGCACTGCAGGTTATGGTGCTAGTTGCACAGTCTATTCGGCCCTTATGCTTAGCTAACCAGTCCATGCCAAGAATCAAATCCAAGCCTTGTGATTCCAGGACAATGGGGTTGGCTGAGAAACTAACTCCTTTAATTACCAAGGTAACTCCAGGGCAAGATTGGTCTGACCTAAACTCCTTGGCAGGGGAGTGTATGACCATAGGTATACTAAGACCTCGAACATCCCAACCATACTTATCCACAAAAGATTGAGAAATAAAGGAATGCGATGCTCCAGAATCAAACAGAACAACTGCAGGTACGGAGTTGACAAGAAACGTACCCATTACCACATCTGAAGCTTCTCGGGCTGTCTCCGACTGGATATGATTGACTTGGCCACGTCCAAAGGTCGGAGGGGCACGGGAGGCAGATCCATTAGTATGTGTAGTCGGCTGTCCTCGACTGAACACAGGGGCTCTTGAAGTGCTGGCGTTAGGGCGTCCAGGGACTGCAGGGTCTTGCTTCTGGGGACAGTGTCGGGCGAAGTGACCCAACTCGTTGCAGTTGTAGCATCGGCTTCCTGGGGCACTCGGAATACTCTTCCGCTGAAGGCCGGCTGAGGTAGGGCGACTTGCACCGGTATTTGCACTGAGGGGTCGGGACTGAACAGAAGAAGTCGGGCGAGAAACAGACGGGCGAAACACCCGCTCTTGAAACTGGGATGGGGCAAACTGACGGGAAGGACTGGGGAGATAGGGCCTAGAACTCGGACCACTACGAGACTGCATCTGGGAGGCCTTGCGCTTGCGAAAAACGTCGATCTCCTTCCTCGCATCTTCAACCACTAAGGCTCTGTTAACCATGTGCTGGAAAGTAGGGAAGTCATGGGCAAGAAGCTGGACCTTCATTGCCACATTCATCCCTTTCAGAAACCTTCTGATCTTCTTCTTGTCCGTGTTCACGTCCTCTGGTGCATAGCGAGCTAGATGGGTTGAACCTGCTCAGGTACTCGCTGATGCTGGAATGTCCCTGCTTGAGGTTGTTGAACTCTTCTCTCTTGATGTCTATTACTCCTTCTGGGACATGTGCATCTCTGAAGGCTTCCGCAAACTCGGGCCAGGCGATGTTGGCGGCATCTTGATGGGCAGCACAGTAGTTTTCCCACCAGTCAGCTGCGGAACCACGAAGTTGATGTGCAGCAAACTGGGTCTTTTCCGTGGGTGTGCACTGTACTAGGTTCAGCTTTCTATCCATATCCTTCAGCCAGTCGTCAGCCTCCATTGGCTCAGCGGTCTGCGAGAACTCGGCTGGACGGGACCTCATGAAGTCGGCAAGCCTGGAGCGGCTACTGACTTGTTCTGGTCGAGCTTGATGGAGAAGAGGCTGCATTGCGGCCAGATTCTGAGCAATGCCTTGCAAGATCTGGGTCTGGATGGCCATAAGCTGCTGGGGGTCTGCTGGAAGGTGAGGAGGTTGAGGCAATCCTCCAGGGTTTGCTGTTGCAGCGTCGAAGGTACCAA
This sequence comes from Oryza meyeriana var. granulata, assembly GCA_003991445.1. Lineage (NCBI taxonomy): Eukaryota > Viridiplantae > Streptophyta > Magnoliopsida > Poales > Poaceae > Oryza > Oryza meyeriana. The sequence continues at coordinate 36,499 of RYFJ01001347.1, read as the reverse complement.
GGCCGCTGCACGGCCACTTCCTGACATCCGATCGTGGGCCTGCCTCCACTTCTTGTTCTCTCCGCGGGCAGTAAGCAGGTTGTTGCGGACTGGACCTTGGTCTTCAAAACCCAAGCGGGCCGGGGTACGGACGGCACGGCGCTGACGTTCTGCCATCTGGTCCTAGAAAAGGGCAACCAAAGGAAGAGGGGCTCAGCAAGGATATCGCCAACCAAACCGATGGAACAGATGAAGGAGCAACAAGATTAGCAAGATGGATTCAAGCAGCAGAACAAGGAATATACTCGGGAACCCAGCCTCAACGAAATGATGACAGATGGGGCACTGGAACCTAAGAGCTTGCGCAGAACCAAGGTAGGGAAATAGCCAAGAGTTTAGAAACATTTCCAAATTCTACAAAGCAGAGAGAGGTACCCAGACAAGTCCTAGTCTTTTGCAAATAGTATAGTTTTCAAAATAAGATCCTCAAAGACATCTACACGGGTGGGGTTTCGTTCCTAGGGCCAACCTTTTGCTCTCTGATACCACCGCTGTGGCGCCTCCCGACTAGGTGGAAGGCCACCATGTGCATAAGGCACCCGATCCCAGGATCAGTAGTCGGGTACGCACAACAATGATACAACACAGAGTTACAATAATACATAACAGAGTACTTACATATACGTACAAGGAGATCCATCCAGGACAGACCCGGGATGGGCAAAATAATCAACTGGTAAACTAGCGAAACAGCAGAACAGGGCGGAAGCTGGACAAAAACTACTCCACAGGCTCGGTTGGGAACTAGCCTCGAAACCTTCAGAGGTCTTCGTAGTCGGCCTGGTCTTGGAGGAACTCGGCAGCAGTCGGATCTTCGTCTTCCACTCCAAAACCTACTATACATATATATGAACAAGGTGAGTACTTTCGTACTCAGCAAGCCGGGAATGATGCCATGTTGGTTTAGACAAGAAGAGCTAAGGGTTTCATTTGCGAAAGACTGCCTTATTAAACTCTTTTCTTTGCAAACACTAGTGAGTTCCAAATTTTAGTTGGCGGACAGAGGCTCACGCCTCCATCCATTCCGCAAGTTGCTTTTCAACAACTCACCACTTAAAGAATCAAGCATAATCATACATGTTCTTATTATCTTTTACTTTGCATTTGTTGGTCCTTTATCTCCCGAGTAGCTACAACCACTCGTTGACCCTGAGACTCGGCTACAACCAAATCTCAGCTGTGGCACTTGATGCCCGCTACACTGGCTACAACCAGCTAGCTAGTCGGCCGCCCTGGCTACAACCCGGGGGCTCATCATCGCTGCCCTGGCTACAACCCGGGAGCATGATCTTCATCCTGTTTACTTTTCATACACTTGTTTATGGTGCTTAACACCCCGGACCACACAGATCCGTTTCTGGCCACACAGGCCTTCCGTTTGCTTACTTGGCAAACTCAGGTCACGGTTCCCTTTCCATCAAACACTTTTCACAAATCACTGACAAACAAATCTACGCCATGGGAATCGATCCTTAATGATAATACATAGCCAAGCCACACAGGCACTGTCTCTGTACATCAAGATTTTCACAAATCTTTCCTTTATTTCCCAAAACGCGCCGATACACAAGGTATCGGGTTTTCCAAACTGTTTAGTAAAACCCATCATTTTTCCCAACGACAAACAACGTTGCAGAGCTAAGCCATTTTACTCGGCATCGTATCCTCAGATAGGATGCTAGCGTGCCATTTGTGGGGCTCTTCAAGGGGGAAATATAACAACATCCTACCAAATAAGTGCTACTACTGGGCGGGTCCATCGGTTGCGCTTGCATAACCGAGGCCAACAGTTTAAAAAAGGTGTAAACTAAGCATGCATATATTTTCCAAACAACATAGTTTTGCATATATGGGAAACAATATGATCAAAGAGGCTTGCCTTGTTCCAAGGAGGGGTTTCTTCGGCGAAGGTGGCTTCGGGATCGTTCCACCGGTTCAGGTTCTGAACAAGCAGAAAGAAACACTGATAAGCAGGAGAAGTAAAACACCAAGAAAAAGGATCAAGAAGTAGTCGGCTGCAGAAAAGGGGGCAGTCGGCTGAACCAGGCTTGCGAACCAGGCGACAGAGCTCCAAAGCTTGAGAGGATGAAAACTTAGCAGAGCTGGAGCTGGCCGGTTTGCAAAACAAAGGAAGAAGGGGGCACGGTTGGCCATATATATAGCCGACGTGCAAGGTTGGGCACGGTGGAGCTGGGCAACGGGTGGAGCAAGGAAGTCAAGATGAACTGACAGGGATTATGACAGGAAGTGACTTTGGAGTCCAACTGGTCAGAGGAGTTGGCAGGCACTGTAAGCTGCGATGAGACATTAAGGTCAAGGCTAGGACAGGTTGGAGAAATCTCACTGACCGGGCTTCGGACTGACCACTGGTCCAAGCGATACTGCGGTTAGGTGAAGATTGATTCTTCACTACTTCGGTAGTCGGCGTCCAACGGGTGGGTGCAACTCGGGGGACAAAGAAGCAACAGGTCTCAACAAGGTAGTCGGCCACATCACCGTGCTCACTCGGCAGCAAAGAGGTCCGAGTAAGACAAGGATAAGGGCAGGATACAAGGACTGAGTAGCAACTCTACTCGGCACAAGAGAGAAGGTAGTCGGCTGGCCGGGGAGAGGGAAAACGGAGGCACAGCTGACAGGATAGGAAAAGATTAGGATCCAGAAAACCAGTTACAACAGGGAAAAGGAAAGCGGGTCGTTACAGTTGCCCTAGGTTCGTCAGCCGAAGATGTCGTGTCACCGCTGCGCACTATCCCTGCTCCGCTGGACCGCCGCTGTGGCGCCATCGCCATTCCGGCCGATCCAGGACGTCGCAAGCCGAGCCCCTGCGCCATTAACATCGCCTTACCTCCAGCTCCAAGACGCCCCAAGAGTCATCCAGTTTGGTGCAGCGAGGAAGGAGATCGGCCGTCATCTTCTTCATCTCCGGCCAGCCCTCCGCCGAGCCGTTCCCGTCCAACCGGTGAGCTATCTTCCGATTCCTTGTGTCAGCAGCATCCTCGTGACCTCCTTAACCTCCTGCATGTGTTGTCTCCACCGCGCATGCAGCGAATCGAGCCAACCACGGTGAAGCCGAAGTTGGCCATCGCCGTTGCCGCCGCCCGAAGCCGCCGGAGCCCCTCTGACCTCCTTCGACCCGGAAAAAAAAAACCCCACGGTAAGCTTCCTGGGAGTCTCAGCGTAGTCCCTCATGCTTCCTTTTCGAAGATTTATAGTCGCTTGCTTGCATACATGTGCAGCCCGAGAGCATCCGCCGCTGGAGCTCACCACCGGCGAGATTCCGGCCACCATCCGCCACAAGACCACCACCGACAGCTTCGCCTTAGCCTCTTCTGTCTTTCTTCTGTTGGCCGTTACCCGAGCCGCGCCGCTGTTCGCCGCCGGCGCCGGTGAACAGAACCGACGGCCCGATCTGCCTGCGCCTCCCCTGCTTTGTCTTGCTGGCAGGTGGGCCAGGCTGGAGAAAAATAAGAACAGAAAAGAAATGTTAAACTGAAATATTTTTCCAACAGAAAAATAGCCAAACTTTAAAAATCCATATCTAATTCGTTTTAACTCCAAATTTGTTGAAACAAAATTTGTGGGAATCACCAAATTATGCACTTTAATTCTGTGGAATAAAATCTGGGGAAACCAAAGCCTAAAACTTCTCAAAAATAATAATCATCATAAAGTATATGAACTTTATACGAATTTAACTATTTTCTGTTTACTTTAAATTAAGGTTTGGTAAACCCATAAAAGGTCGAACTTTCATGCAGTGAACTGACATTTAGTTATACTTACATAAATGACACTTTGTCTATATAAATCATACACTAGGATTTAATTGATATAAAAGAGGAAAGGATTAATATATTTATAGATTTCCAAGGTGCATAAAAGTTTCATTCCTTTTTCAAAAATAAATTGGACCTAGGATCAGTAAGCTCCTCTTAGCATGTTTGTCACTTTTGTAAAGTATCTTGTAAAACTTTTGTATATGTTTTGTACACTAAAATGTATTTCAATAATTGCTAATATATATAGGGACTCAAACTCTATAATAAATTGATTATAAATCCAAATTGGGTAAACTCAATTTTATTGGAACCAGTAGGTTAAGCTCTTTTATATAAAAATACTTTCCTTCTTGAAACCTTAATAGAAAATGTCAGTTGAATATAATAACTTAAAGTTACAATATAAATAATTACAAAACTACCATTTTCAGCCTTTTTATCTTGTTATTTTTGTAACTCATAAACCATAAAAGATTTTGAGGTGATTCTTTCACTAAAATTCACTTTAGAATGTGGCCTACCTACTGTATTTATCTCAGCATTTATTGATCATTTTTGCATAGGTATATTTAATTGATTCTTATTTGCATATTCGCTTTTTATCGGTAGATTCAGACAATTCGGAGTACGTGGAGCAAGAACCAGAAGTTGAGTGTGACCACTAACTGCAGCAAGGCAAGCATCTAAGCATATTGAACCTATATTTTCAATAAATTGATTTGTTTGCGAAGGAAATATCTATACGCATGTTTCGGTCTTGTTAAAATGGGAAAAACGGGTAGAGTCTATATTACCCAATTGTATGCATTTCCATTCCTTGGTTGTTGATTCTATGTTTATACCTTGTCACCCTTAGTTAAGGACTTTGGGATACTTTTATTTTATCAAATGCTTAGCCATGCTTAGTTCTAAGTTTAGAAAAATCCGATAGATGGAGCTATCAGTTCAAAACTAGTTTAATACGAATGGATGGGTTAAAATCTGAAAAGAATAACTTCTAATTAATAATTGTGAATATGTTTGACTTGGACGGATGATAGGGCGATGAAGGGATGGTGTTTCCCCGATGCATGTAGCTCCGTTTGGGTCGTTAAGGACCGAACATGTTGACGTCTATTCAAGCACCCTACGTTCCACACGCCGGGAATGGGACGGCTTAACTAAGTAGCACGGGAGGCTGTGGTCATCTACGCCCGTCTGTCAGTCGTGAGGAAGGGTATTCCTTTGGAGGACCTCGAGCGCGCCTGGTTAGGGACGGAGGTGCCTCCCGCGATGGTGAGCCCGCCTTAGTCACCCTGTGTGTGGGACTAAGTCGTCGGGGGCCCAGACGTGGTTTAGGTGGTTGGGGCTAAGTGTGGGAAAGGTTCTGTTGTGACCTCTAGTCCGCACTCAATGTGTAGAGTGTGGGTACCGACGGGTACGGATCAAACTAGAGTATAGCCGTTTGGCTTCTATCACATCGTGTGGGTAAAGATGTACACCTCTGATCAGAGTAAGAACTATTCGAATAGCCATGTCCACGGTTACAGGACGATCGCTTGATGTGTTAGTTACTCATGTTAGTATCCAACTTGGGATATGTGGTTATGGGATTATGTTGTTATACCATGACTTAGGATAGTCTTGGATGGATGGATTTATATAAGAGATTTGATGTTAAATATGGCTTGGCTTTAGCCACGAAAGATGGTATGCTTGTGTAGCATATCTATTTGGGCAATGGTGGCCCATGGATGATGTTAGAGCATGGGATTGTGCTCATTTTTACTCCCATTTCAGAACTATAAGCTTGCTGTTCTAAATTTTCAGATTGAACTATTTCACAAATGCTTATGTTTTAAATGTATTACTTGCTCAATAAAATCAGTTTTATGCAAAATCAGATCAACCTAGCCATACTCCTCGATGTAGAGACTAGCATTACTCCTTTGTACTATTATTATTGTATAAGTCTAGCTAAGTACTTGTTGTACTCACGCTGCATATCTTTCAAGTGAGGATATCGACGATATTGATGTGGTCTACTATTATCCCGCCGAGAGTGGTGAGGATAATGTGTAGTTGAAGTTATGCTCTATCCCCAGTCGGTTGCCCTGTGGTTTGGTAATGGCACCACTGGTTTTATCTTTTATGTTTATTTTTCCGCTGCTATCTTTTGTGTCACTTTGTGATGAATTAGGGTGTGAACCCTCTGTGCAATATTTATAACCCTGCTGCTCGTTTATCCATATTTAGAGTACTTGTGATGTTTATCAATTGCTTGCGATGAAAGTGTAAGGCTAGCTGAACATGAGTATGAATTTAGAAATGATGAGATGCATGGACGTTGGTTCAACCGTAGACCATGTCCCCAGAAGTGTGTATCGTGTTTGGTCGCCATCTTTGTGTGGCTTGACGGACACACTTCGCCGTTTGGGACTGGTGAATCAACTATCCAAATATCTCTTTATTTCTGAATTCGGCGCGTTGGATTTGTATTGTGAGTGGGTAAAGATTATGGCAAGGCTGTGATGAGGATGGATGGTTACCGCATTTATTCGGTTTTTATTCGAAACCCCATCCATCTAGATATTTCACGTTGTCGTAATAATTACTCTCCACAATGCACTTCCGGGGTGCCCACAATGTTTGGGCTGGCGGCTCAGAATAAAATTGTGGCTAGTAGGTAAAATTCATTTATTTTTGACCAAAACAAAATTTTCTAAATTTTTTCGATGAAGGCTAATAATTACGGAATATCAGTCCAAAAGATACTACTAATGAAATTTTGGGCTGGGCTAGTTTTTTTTTACCAACGTTCCAGCTTGGATTACCCCTAATCCAATATTTTCACATAAAACCAGGTATGTTTATCTCTTTTTCACTTTAGACCACCCTCTTCCTATCTCTGGTTCCTACCACCACCGCCACTATTTCTCCACCTTCGGCCGGTGGGATTTGGAATGTAGCTGGGGTCTGGTTCACACCGACATCGCCACCATTTCTCCACCTTCGGTCGCTGGGATTTGGAATGTAGCTGGGGTAGCAAGGTGGCGACAAGCTTGTGAAGATCCTCATTGCTGAGCTTAAGCTCCCCACCATTGCCCTCCTCCACAAAAGAGCTTGAGTTCGAGCTTGGAGGCAGCAGAGGCGCTCAGGCTCTAGGTGCAGTAAAGGTATATCTTGCTCGAGCTCTGGGAGGTGGTAGCCCGGCAATAATGGTGGTAACAGTGGGAACTCGAGCTAGAAAAGAAAGGGTGCAGTAAAGGTAGATCTTGCTTGAGCTCAAGAGAGGTAGCTAGCCGGCAATAACGATGGTGACGGTGGGGAACCGTAGATGGAGAAGGAGGGTATGGAGAGGGTGGCCCAAAGTGCAAAAGAGTAAACATACTTGGCTTTTCGTGAAAACATTGGATTGGGGTAGTCCAAAGTGAAACTTAGATAAAAAAAGATCTAGCCCAAACTGCTATTTACTAAAAAAAAAAAAGATGCCCAACCTCCCATAGGGCACTAATGTGGTTAATAGAAATGGCATTTATAGCAGTTGATGTGGCGTGTCACCGCGCAGCCATGCCTACTTGCCTAGTTAATTTTGATTTGGCCAAGCATAGCGTCAAGTGGTTGACGGCTCCATTAAATTGGGAATATTTGGCAGGTTTCCACACAAAGTTTCAATAATAAGATCGTACATAATTCTGCTGAAAGAAAATGAAAATATCACTCCAGAAAGGACGATGGTAGCTATAAACAGATCGATACAGCAGCACATATCAGATCACATAGTTTGTCCGAGAGAAATTCAACAAAAGAAAACAACTGATACATTTGGTCTCAGCATGCCTTTCTAGAAACAATTTCAAATCGTCTTTATCATCCCTTCTCCATGAGAGGTCTTCTACAAACTCTGGTGCAGTAATGAAATAGCATCAGAGATCAAGATTTGTAGCAATAGAGAAATAGAATAGAGTTTTCTTTCGATTAATAAATACTAGCACCTTCCTCCATAAGTTGGAAGTCGCATTGTGTAGATTCATCAGGTAACCCTCACAACTAATATTTAGTTTCAGAAAAAAAGAAAACAATGCACGTCATTACAGAATCTCACAAAAGCATAAAATAAGAATGGTATTTTTCCCTTTCCAGTGTTTCTAACTTGACTTGCTTCTCCATCCCCATAATCCAATTCCTCCGTGTTAACCCTGACAACCATTCAAAACCATACATTTGAGTCAACTGTAGCATGAGATTGATATCCAATAAGTAAATCAAGAGCATATTTTTTAGAACATACCCATGTAGTGTTTTCTTTGATTACAGTAACATCATCATCACTCTCAAAGGCCATTTCACTGCTCCCCTCAGACATGTATGGTTCATACTCAGGAAACATTTGCCACACAATAGGGCTTCTCTCATGACAGTCTAATTTTAATTATTTGACCCCTATTTATTCACAAAGAGGCACTAAATGAAACACACGGTTACACGATGTGTCCATAAAAGTATGTTTTACTACGATTGAACCATGTTTGTATAACAATTCGTATGAATTTTGTATTGAAGTCATCAGTAAATTTGTATTGGTCATTTGTAGCAGCAGTTTCTTAAAAAAAATACAAATCCAGATGAGTTTTGTGACCCAGAGCAGAAACTTTGTACTGATTTCGTAGAGGTAAGCAGAGAATTGAACGGTTACCTGGAAGGCAGCATCAACAACACATGCAACAGGACCAAGACCTTTATGAAAGTAGTAAAACCAGTCAAGGTAGGCCTTGTACTGCAACGTTGTCGATAGTCTCGAGGCTAAGGTCAACACCGCCCAAGCCTCCAAATTTGAGGTGATGCACAGAGGTTCTTCTACTCTGCCGCTGCTGGATTTTTTCGATTACCCTGGTAATTAATTCCTTATTTGAGCTTCTTTTCCTACCTTTGTGTAACTCCCAGCCCTTTGGTTTGGTTAATTTCCTTCTACCATTTATCACATTAACTGTTTTTCCCGATCTTCTCCAAATGTCGTGTCGTGGCTTCCTGATGGCGATGGCGAAAATTCAAATCACTGGGAATGGATAGACTACTTCCTTGTGACTTAAACAATTCTTGTGGCTGGCTGCAGTACAAGGCCTACCTTGACTGGTTTTACTACTTTCATAAAGGTCTTGGTCCTGTTGCATGTGTTGCTGATGCTGCCTTCCAGGTAACCGTTCAATTCTCTGCTTACCTCTACGAAATCAGTACAAAGTTTCTGTTGTGGGTCACAAAACTCATCCGTATTTGTATTTTGTTTAAGAAACTGCTGCTACAAAGTAAGTCATTAGATTTGTCCAATACAAATTTACCGATGACTTCAATACAAAATTCATACGAACTGTTATATAAACATGGTTTAATCGTAGTAAAACGTACTTTTATGGACACATGGTGTAACGTGTTTCATTTAGTGCCTCTTCGTGAATAAATAGGGGTCAAATAATTAAAATTAGACTATCATGAGAGAAGCCCTATTGTGTGGCAAATGTTTCATGGGTATGAACTATACATGTCTGAGGGGAGCAGTGAAATGGCCTCTGAGAGTGATGATGATGTTACTGTAATCGAAGAAAACACTACATGGGTATGTTCTAAAAAATATGCTCTTGATTTACTTATTGGATATCAATCTCATGCTACAGTTGACTCAGATGTATGTTTTTGAATGGTTGTGAGGGTTAACACAGAGGAATTGGATTCTGGGGATGGAGAAGCAAGTCAAGTTAGAAACACTAGAAAGGGCAAAATACCATTCTTATTTTATGCTTTTGTGAGATTCTGTAATAACGTGCATTGTTTTCTTTTTTCTGAAACTAAGTATTAGCTGTGAGGGTTGCCTGATGAGTCTACACAATGCGACTTCAAGCTTATGGAGGAAGGTGCTAGTATTTATTAATCGAAAGAAAACTCTATTCTGTTTCTCTATTGCTACAAATCTTGATCTCTGATGCTATTTCATTACTGCACCAGAGTTTGTAGAAGACCTCTCATGGAGAAGGGATGATGAAGACGCTTTGAAATTGTTTCTAGAAACACATGCTTAGACCAAATGTATCAGTTGTTTTCTTTTGTTGAATTTTTCTCGGACAAACTATGTGATCTGATATGTGCTGCTGTATTGATCTGTTTATAGCTACCGTCGTCCTTTCTGGAGTGATATTACTCTCCACAATGCACTTCCGGGGTGCCCACAATGTTTGGGTTGGCGGCTCAGAATAAAATTGTGGCTAGTAGGTAAAATTCATTTATTTTTGACCAAAACAAAATTTTCTAAATTTTTTCGATGAAGGCTAATAATTACGGAATATCAGTCCAAAAGATACTACTAATGAAATTTTGGGCTGGGCTAGTTTTTTTTTACCAACGTTCCAGCTTGGATTACCCCTAATCCAATATTTTCACATAAAACCAGGTATGTTTATCTCTTTTTCACTTTAGACCACCCTCTTCCTATCTCTGGTTCCTACCACCACCGCCACTATTTCTCCACCTTCGGCCGGTGGGATTTGGAATGTAGCTGGGGTCTGGTTCACACCGACATCGCCACCATTTCTCCACCTTCGGTCGCTGGGATTTGGAATGTAGCTGGGGTAGCAAGGTGGCGACAAGCTTGTGAAGATCCTCATTGCTGAGCTTAAGCTCCCCACCATTGCCCTCCTCCACAAAAGAGCTTGAGTTCGAGCTTGGAGGCAGCAGAGGCGCTCAGGCTCTAGGTGCAGTAAAGGTATATCTTGCTCGAGCTCTGGGAGGTGGTAGCCCGGCAATAATGGTGGTAACAGTGGGAACTCGAGCTAGAAAAGAAAGGGTGCAGTAAAGGTAGATCTTGCTTGAGCTCAAGAGAGGTAGCTAGCCGGCAATAACGATGGTGACGGTGGGGAACCGTAGATGGAGAAGGAGGGTATGGAGAGGGTGGCCCAAAGTGCAAAAGAGTAAACATACTTGGCTTTTCGTGAAAACATTGGATTGGGGTAGTCCAAAGTGAAACTTAGATAAAAAAAGATCTAGCCCAAACTGCTATTTACTAAAAAAAAAAAAGATGCCCAACCTCCCATAGGGCACTAATGTGGTTAATAGAAATGGCATTTATAGCAGTTGATGTGGCGTGTCACCGCGCAGCCATGCCTACTTGCCTAGTTAATTTTGATTTGGCCAAGCATAGCGTCAAGTGGTTGACGGCTCCATTAAATTGGGAATATTTGGCAGGTTTCCACACAAAGTTTCAATAATAAGATCGTACATAATTCTGCTGAAAGAAAATGAAAATATCACTCCAGAAAGGACGATGGTAGCTATAAACAGATCGATACAGCAGCACATATCAGATCACATAGTTTGTCCGAGAGAAATTCAACAAAAGAAAACAACTGATACATTTGGTCTCAGCATGCCTTTCTAGAAACAATTTCAAATCGTCTTTATCATCCCTTCTCCATGAGAGGTCTTCTACAAACTCTGGTGCAGTAATGAAATAGCATCAGAGATCAAGATTTGTAGCAATAGAGAAATAGAATAGAGTTTTCTTTCGATTAATAAATACTAGCACCTTCCTCCATAAGTTGGAAGTCGCATTGTGTAGATTCATCAGGTAACCCTCACAACTAATATTTAGTTTCAGAAAAAAAGAAAACAATGCACGTTCATTACAGAATCTCACAAAAGCATAAAATAAGAATGGTATTTTTCCCTTTCCAGTGTTTCTAACTTGACTTGCTTCTCCATCCCCATAATCCAATTCCTCCGTGTTAACCCTGACAACCATTCAAAACCATACATTTGAGTCAACTGTAGCATGAGATTGATATCCAATAAGTAAATCAAGAGCATATTTTTTAGAACATACCCATGTAGTGTTTTCTTTGATTACAGTAACATCATCATCACTCTCAAAGGCCATTTCACTGCTCCCCTCAGACATGTATGGTTCATACTCAGGAAACATTTGCCACACAATAGGGCTTCTCTCATGACAGTCTAATTTTAATTATTTGACCCCTATTTATTCACAAAGAGGCACTAAATGAAACACACGGTTACACGATGTGTCCATAAAAGTATGTTTTACTACGATTGAACCATGTTTGTATAACAATTCGTATGAATTTTGTATTGAAGTCATCAGTAAATTTGTATTGGTCATTTGTAGCAGCAGTTTCTTAAAAAAAAATACAAATCCAGATGAGTTTTGTGACCCAGAGCAGAAACTTTGTACTGATTTCGTAGAGGTAAGCAGAGAATTGAACGGTTACCTGGAAGGCAGCATCAACAACACATGCAACAGGACCAAGACCTTTATGAAAGTAGTAAAACCAGTCAAGGTAGGCCTTGTACTGCAACGTTGTCGATAGTCTCGAGGCTAAGGTCAACACCGCCCAAGCCTCCAAATTTGAGGTGATGCACAGAGGTTCTTCTACTCTGCCGCTGCTGGATTTTTTCGATTACCCTGGTAATTAATTCCTTATTTGAGCTTCTTTTCCTACCTTTGTGTAACTCCCAGCCCTTTGGTTTGGTTAATTTCCTTCTACCATTTATCACATTAACTGTTTTTCCCGATCTTCTCCAAATGTCGTGTCGTGGCTTCCTGATGGCGATGGCGAAAATTCAAATCACTGGGAATGGATAGACTACTTCCTTGTGACTTAAACAATTCTTGTGGCTGGCTGCAGTACAAGGCCTACCTTGACTGGTTTTACTACTTTCATAAAGGTCTTGGTCCTGTTGCATGTGTTGCTGATGCTGCCTTCCAGGTAACCGTTCAATTCTCTGCTTACCTCTACGAAATCAGTACAAAGTTTCTGTTGTGGGTCACAAAACTCATCCGTATTTGTATTTTGTTTAAGAAACTGCTGCTACAAAGTAAGTCATTAGATTTGTCCAATACAAATTTACCGATGACTTCAATACAAAATTCATACGAACTGTTATATAAACATGGTTTAATCGTAGTAAAACGTACTTTTATGGACACATGGTTGTAACGTGTTTCATTTAGTGCCTCTTCGTGAATAAATAGGGGTCAAATAATTAAAATTAGACTATCATGAGAGAAGCCCTATTGTGTGGCAAATGTTTCATGGGTATGAACTATACATGTCTGAGGGGAGCAGTGAAATGGCCTCTGAGAGTGATGATGATGTTACTGTAATCGAAGAAAACACTACATGGGTATGTTCTAAAAAATATGCTCTTGATTTACTTATTGGATATCAATCTCATGCTACAGTTGACTCAGATGTATGTTTTTGAATGGTTGTGAGGGTTAACACAGAGGAATTGGATTCTGGGATGGAGAAGCAAGTCAAGTTAGAAACACTAGAAAGGCAAATACCATTCTTATTTTATGCTTTTGTGAGATTCTGTAATAACGTGCATTGTTTTCTTTTTTCTGAAACTAAGTATTAGCTGTGAGGGTTGCCTGATGAGTCTACACAATGCGACTTCAAGCTTATGGAGGAAGGTGCTAGTATTTATTAATCGAAAGAAAACTCTATTCTGTTTCTCTATTGCTACAAATCTTGATCTCTGATGCTATTTCATTACTGCACCAGAGTTTGTAGAAGACCTCTCATGGAGAAGGGATGATGAAGACGCTTTGAAATTGTTTCTAGAAACACATGCTTAGACCAAATGTATCAGTTGTTTTCTTTTGTTGAATTTTTCTCGGACAAACTATGTGATCTGATATGTGCTGCTGTATTGATCTGTTATAGCTACCGTCGTCCTTTCTGGAGTGATATTACTCTCCACAATGCACTTCCGGGGTGCCCACAATGTTTGGGCTGGCGGCTCAGAATAAAATTGTGGCTAGTAGGTAAAATTCATTTATTTTTGACCAAAACAAAATTTTCTAAATTTTTTCGATGAAGGCTAATAATTACGGAATATCAGTCCAAAAGATACTACTAATGAAATTTTGGGCTGGGCTAGTTTTTTTTTACCAACGTTCCAGCTTGGATTACCCCTAATCCAATATTTTCACATAAAACCAGGTATGTTTATCTCTTTTTCACTTTAGACCACCCTCTTCCTATCTCTGGTTCCTACCACCACCGCCACTATTTCTCCACCTTCGGCCGTGGGATTTGGAATGTAGCTGGGGTCTGGTTCACACCGACATCGCCACCATTTCTCCACCTTCGGTCGCTGGATTGGAATGTAGCTGGGGTAGCAAGTGGCGACAAGCTTGTGAAGATCCTCATTGCTGAGCTTAAGCTCCCCACCATTGCCCTCCTCCACAAAAGAGCTTGAGTTCGAGCTTGGAGGCAGCAGAGGCGCTCAGGCTCTAGGTGCAGTAAAGGTATATCTTGCTCGAGCTCTGGGAGGTGGTAGCCGGCAATAATGGTGGTAACAGTGGGAACTCGAGCTAGAAAAGAAAGGGTGCAGTAAAGGTAGATCTTGCTTGAGCTCAAGAGAGGTAGCTAGCCGGCAATAACGATGGTGACGGTGGGGAAACCGTAGATGGAGAAGGAGGGTATGGAGAGGGTGGCCAAAGTGCAAAGAGTAAACATACTTGGCTTTTCGTGAAAACATTGGATTGGGGTAGTCCAAAGTGAAACTTAGATAAAAAAGATCTAGCCCAAACTGCTATTTACTAAAAAAAAAAAAGATGCCCAACCTCCATAGGGCACTAATGTGGTTAATAGAAATGGCATTTATAGCAGTTGATGTGGCGTGTCACCGCGCAGCCATGCCTACTTGCGCTAGTTAATTTTGATTTGGCCAAGCATAGCGTCAAGTGGTTGACGGCTCCATTAAATTGGGAATATTTGGCAGGTTTCCACACAAAGTTTTCAATAATAAGATCGACATAATTCTGCTGAAAGAAAATGAAAATATCACTCCAGAAAGGACGATGGTAGCTATAAACAGATCGATACAGCAGCACATATCAGATCACATAGTTTGTCCGAGAGAAATTCAACAAAAGAAAACAACTGATACATTTCGTCTCAGCATGCCTTTCTAGAAACAATTTCAAATCGTCTTTATCATCTTCTCCATGAGAGGTCTTCTACAAACTCTGGTGCAGTAATGAAATAGCATCAGAGATCAAGATTTGTAGCAATAGAGAAATAGAATAGAGTTTTCTTTCGATTAATAAATACTAGCACCTTCCTCCATAAGTTGGAGTCGCATTGTGTAGATTCATCAGGTACCCTCACAACTAATATTTAGTTTCAGAAAAAAAGAAAACAATGCACGTCATTACAGAATCTCACAAAAGCATAAAATAAGAATGGTATTTTTCCCTTTCCAGTGTTTCTAACTTGACTTGCTTCTCCATCCCCATAATCCAATTCCTCCGTGTTAACCCTGACAACCATTCAAAACCATACATTTGAGTCAACTGTAGCATGAGATTGATATCCAATAAGTAAATCAAGAGCATATTTTTTAGAACATACCCATGTAGTGTTTTCTTTGATTACAGTAACATCATCATCACTCTCAAAGGCCATTTCACTGCTCCCCTCAGACATGTATGGTTCATACTCAGGAAACATTTGCCACACAATAGGGCTTCTCTCATGACAGTCTAATTTTAATTATTTGACCCCTATTTATTCACAAAGAGGCACTAAATGAAACACACGGTTACACGATGTGTCCATAAAAGTATGTTTTACTACGATTGAACCATGTTTGTATAACAATTCGTATGAATTTTGTATTGAAGTCATCAGTAAATTTGTATTGGTCATTTGTAGCAGCAGTTTCTTAAAAAAAATACAAATCCAGATGAGTTTTGTGACCCAGAGCAGAAACTTTGTACTGATTTCGTAGAGGTAAGCAGAGAATTGAACGGTTACCTGGAAGGCAGCATCAACAACACATGCAACAGGACCAAGACCTTTATGAAAGTAGTAAAACCAGTCAAGGTAGGCTTGTACTGCAACGTTGTCGATAGTCTCGAGGCTAAGGTCAACACCGCCCAAGCCTCCAAATTTGAGGTGATGCACAGAGGTTCTTCTACTCTGCCGCTGCTGGATTTTTTCGATTACCCTGGTAATTAATTCCTTATTTGAGCTTCTTTTCCTACCTTTGTGTAACGTCCCAGCCCTTTGGTTTGGTTAATTTCCTTCTACCATTTATCACATTAACTGTTTTTTTCCGATCTTCTCCAAATGTCGTGTCGTGGCTTCCTGATGGCGATGGCGAAAATTCAAATCACTGGAATGGATAGACTACTTCCTTGTGACTTAAACAATTCTTGTGGCTGGCTGCAGTACAAGGCCTACCTTGACTGGTTTTACTACTTTCATAAAGGTCTTGGTCCTGTTGCATGTGTTGCTGATGCTGCCTTCCAGTAACCGTTCAATTCTCTGCTTACCTCTACGAAATCAGTACAAAGTTTCTGTGGGTCACAAAACTCATCCGTATTTGTATTTGTTTAAGAAACTGCTGCTACAAAGTAAGTCATTAGATTTGTCCAATACAAATTTACCGATGACTTTCAATACAAAATTCATACGAACTGTTATATAAACATGGTTTAATCGTAGTAAAACGTACTTTTATGGACACATGGTGTAACGTGTTTCATTTAGTGCCTCTTCGTGAATAAATAGGGGTCAAATAATTAAAATTAGACTATCATGAGAGAAGCCTATTGTGTGGCAAATGTTTCATGGGTATGAACTATACATGTCTGAGGGGAGCAGTGAAATGGCCTCTGAGAGTGATGATGATGTACTGTAATCGAAGAAAACACTACATGGGTATGTTCTAAAAAAATATGCTCTTGATTTACTTATTGGATATCAATCTCATGCTACAGTTGACTCAGATGTATGTTTTTGAATGGTTGTGAGGGTTAACACAGAGGAATTGGATTCTGGGGATGGAGAAGCAAGTCAAGTTAGAAACACTAGAAAGGGCAAAATACCATTCTTATTTTATGCTTTTGTGAGATTCTGTAATAACGTGCATTGTTTTCTTTTTTCTGAAACTAAGTATTAGCTGTGAGGTTGCCTGATGAGTCACACATGCGACTTCAAGCTTATGGAGGAAGGTGCTAGTATTTATTAATCGAAAGAAAACTCTATTCTGTTTCTCTATTGCTACAAATCTTGATCTCTGCTATTTCATTACTGCACCAGAGTTTGTAGAAGACCTCTCATGGAGAAGGGATGATGAAGACGCTTTGAAATTGTTTCTAGAAACACATGCTTAGACCAAATGTATCAGTTGTTTTCTTTTGTTGAATTTTTCTCGGACAAACTATGTGATCTGATATGTGCTGCTGTATTGATCTGTTTATAGCTACCGTCGTCCTTTCTGGAGTGATATTTCCATTTTCTTTCAGCACAATTATGTACGATCTTATTATTGAAACTTTGTGGGGAAACCTACTAAATATTCCCAATTTAATGGAGCCGTCAACCACATGACGCTATGCTTGGCCAAATCAAAATTAACTAGGCAAGTAGGCATGGTTGTGCGGTGACACGCCGCATCAATTGCTATAGAGGCCATTTCTATTAAGCATATTAGTGCTCTGTGGGAGGTTGGGTATCTTTTTTTTTTTGAGTAAATAGCAGTTTGGGCTAGATATTTTTTTTATCTAAGTTTCACTTTGGACTACCCCAATCCAATGTTTTCACGAAAAGCCAAGTATGTTTACTCTTTTGCACTTTGGGCCACCCTCTCCATACCCTTCTTCTCCATCTCCGGTTCCACACTGTCACCATCGTTATTGCTGGCTTGCTACCTCCCTTGAGCTCAAGCAAGATCTACCTTTACTGCACCCTCTCTTTTCTAGCTCGAGTTCCCACTGTTACCACCATTATTGCCGGGCTACCACCTCCCAGAGTTCGAGCAAGATATACCTTTACTGCACCTGGAGCCTGAGTGCCTCTACTGGCTGCAAGCTCGAGCTCAAGCTCTTTTGTGGAGGAGGGCAATGGTGGGGAGCTTAAGCTCGGCAATGAGGATCTTCACAAGCTCGTCGCCACATTGCTACCCCAGCTACATTCCAAATCCCAGCGACCAAAGGTGGAGAAATGGTGGCAGTGGCGGTGTGAACCAGACCCCAGCTACATTCCAAATCCCACCGGCCGAAGGTGGAGAAATAGTGGCGGTGGTGGTGGAAACCAGAGATAGGAAGAAGGTGGTCTAAAGTGAAAAAGAGATAAACAAACCTGGTTTTATGTGAAAATATTGGATTAGGGGTAATCCAAGCTGGAACGTTGGTAAAAAAAAACTAGCCCAGCCTAAAATTTCATTAGTAGTATCTTTTGGACTGATATTTCGTAATTATTAACCTTCATCGAAAAAATTTAGAAAATTTTGTTTTGGTCAGAAATAAATGAATTTTACCTACTGGCCACAATTTTATTCTGAGCCGCTGCCCAAACATGGCACGGCCTGTCGGCTTTCATGCCCGGGCCGGCCCGGTATGGTTATACGAAGAGCTCGCTACCTCGCCGTCTCTTCTCCTGTGCCTTCTCCCTCCCTCCCCAAACCCTAACCCTAGACGTACTCGGCGTGCATGGTGAAGCGGTCGCGATGTCGTCATCCTCTCCTTCCTCCGCTTGCTTTCCCTCTCTACTCGATCCGCTTTGTTCTCTCCCATCCTATGCGAATGGAGGAGAGGGCACGCCAGATCCAGCGCTTGGCGTCCATGGTGAATGTCAGTAAGCTTGAGGGTCGTCCATCGCAACAGCAGCCTCATCATTCCCCTGTCACCCTGCGCCGCAGTTCTCAAATCCTAGCCTCGAGCAAGGTTGAATCTGCATCAATGTCGGAGAAGTGCGAGATCCGATTCGATGCACAGCAGATCGGCCTCGTTCCCTTCCAAGATGCATCAGGCGGTCCGGGAGACGTCGCCGATCAGAACGTTGTCGATAGTCTCGAGACCAAGGTCAACACCACCCAAGCCTCCAAATTTGAGGCGACGCACAGAGGTTCGAAGCGCCTAAACTATAAGACAAGTAAGCTTCTCCAGACCATACAAATGCACGGCGAGCCCATGCGAAGGGTTTGGTTAAGATATGCCAAATTCTCCAAATACACAAATGAAACCCAACCATACATGTCCCCTAATTATATCTTCTAAATCATCCACACTAACAATCCAACCCTCTCCCCCAAAAGGGGATTTTAGTAAATAACCAACTATAACACTGGGGCTAAGGGTCAAATTGGTAATTTTTCTTACATCGCCTCCCCCCCTAGG